>JAOYSI010062067.1:0-12635 GCA_025775065.1 Hiodon alosoides | reverse complement strand
TCCTGACCATTCAGCGAGGCATTGTTATCCTGACCATTTAGCGAGGCATTGTTATCCTGACCATTCAGCGAGGCATTATTATTCTGTTGAGTGAGGCATTGTTATTCTGTTGAGTGAGGCATTGTTATCCTGACCATTCAGCGAGGCATTATTATCCTGTTGAGTGAGGCATTATTATCCTGACCATTCAGTGAGGCATTATTATCCTGACCATTCAGCGAGGCATTATTATCCTGACCATTCTGGGTACTGTTAACCCAACCGTTCTGCGGGGCACCGTTAACCCAGCCGTTCAGCAAGGCATTGTTAACCCAACCGTTTTGCAGGACACTGTTAACCCAACCATTCTGCAGGGCACTGTTAACCCAACCGTTCAGTGAGGCATTGTTACCTTGATCCTTCTGTTCTGCGAGGCACTTTTACCCTGGCCGTTCTGAGGGTCAATGTTAGCCTGACCATACTGCCAGGCAGGGTTAACCCGGACGTTCGATTGGATAACGTTACCCCCGACTGTTCATATCTTCATAAGTTCATAGGTTTTGTGCAGCTACTAGTTTTGAGAAGCCCCTTTCTTGATTGTTTACAATCTATAATTTCAGCCATGTAAATAAATTATTACATTGCATAAATACATACAAAACTTGTTTTGGTTTAAATTTGTTCAGGTAATTAATTATGTTTTGTCATTTAGCAGAAGCTATTATCCAGACCTACTTAAAGTAATAACAATGAATAATGAATGGACCCTTTTCATCACTGTGGCTCATCTCCTGAGGAGGCTAATGGTCGAGTGTCTCTGTCACTCGCTTCTCTGACAGCATCGTTCTCCGTTTTCCTCCACTTTCAACTCTCTGACTGGCTGGTTATTATCCGCACCAACTTTACTGCCCTTTAGGCAAGGGTATTTTACCCAGCTTCAGTCACATACGATGTCGTACGTACTTACATTTGCCATGTGGCTGTTGCTGTGGTGACACAAATTTGAGTTTGGGGATGGTTATTTATTTTGTATTTTATGCCCAGTGTTTTCTTGGTCAATCCTGATTGGTTTGTATGATACACAGGCTCGCTGGAGCTGGCAAGTAGGCTTAACAGCTTAACATTTTAATGCCAAAAAAATACATTTCAAAATCTTTGCTAAATATTCATATATACATGCATTTGGTAAGAGAGGCGTATGGTATATTTTCAACATTCTACGGACCCCGGCTTCAGAGTAAAAGCCCTAGGCACAAAGTAAGCTAATGACCTGCCCATCATCAACCGAACACGCCACAGAACGTTATAAAGTTGATGATATTGTTGACCGCTGCACTTACCATTGTAAAAACAAATAATGAAGAAAAAGCATTTTTCTTTAAATGAAAGCTAAGTTCTGTCAACCAGACTAGCTCAGGTCCAGCGACGGTGCATCGAGGAACAATTCAGACAGAGTCACTTCCAGACAGACTCTTGTGCCCCCCAGCTTGACATGGAGGGAAAATGCATTGTTAATGCAGGAAACAGCAGACTTGGCTAAGAACAGAGGAGTCTGGAGACGCGTGTTCCAATTCAGTTCAGCGATTCCGTTTTTTTTCATTATTAAAGGGAAAATAGCTGTGCTCACCAACTTTGCAGTGAGACGCGTAGCGTCAAAGTCAGTCTCGTCCTGCACAGTCTGCTGTGGGACTGAGAGAGAACTTTCTATGCATGCCGTCTATATTGCCCTTTTAACCCGCCTCTCAGATGGGCTTACTGCCCATCAGCTATCACCCCCCACCACCACCAGAACTAAAGTCGGACCACCGGAGAATGAATAATTAACCCTTGTGGTTGTTAAAATATATACAAGGCCGAATAGAGGACTGCAGTCATAGAACTACTGATGGGGGGGGTCAGATTAATCTATTTTTTTTTCTATCTTCAGAGAGCATTTTATTCCTTTATAAATGTCTGTTATTATTTTCTTAATTTAATAATTGAAGCACCATCGTCGACCTGGTTGAAACCACCTTCCTTTGTTCTTGTTGCTTGAATTAAAAAAAAAAAGGAAGCTAAGTTACAAACTGAAGTGTGAATGGCAGAAATCATTTTCTTGGCAGTTTAATTTTTTCCTCTGCTAGGCTATACACGGGCTTTGTTGTTAAATATGCCCCCTACATTTTGTGAACGCTCCCTAAGTAAGCTCTCCTGGCGCTGGGCCTGCAACACTAGCCGGTTGTCTTTCCGCTTAGTATCGTATGCCCTGGTAAATAATTGCTTTCAAGGGATTCAGTTTGTTTTGTATTCAGTTTGTTTTGCATTATATGTGCACCCCTTACTTGACAGTAGCAGTTACTGGTGTATAAGTATAAGTCAAAGTGTATAAGTAAAACTGGTCCTGCTCACTGTACTTTTCTCAGGTACAAATTCTGTAACTCAGCTCAGACATGCCTGTGTGATACTTTACCATAATATATAACCATACGTCATGTGATTCATTCATTTCCATTGTTTAATGTCGTTACTGGAAAGTAAAATTGGGAAGAATATGATTCAATAAATAACAAAATGGGCGGATGCCCCCCCCCAGAGTGCCGTGGGGCCCATGCTAGCTATCATTTGCGTAAAATTTGAAATTGCGCACCGCAGGCAGAACAAAGGGTTGGTTGGACAGATGAACAGGTTTGATTGATTGATTGGTGATAATAAGCAGGGCCTGTACAAAGCTTTGCATAGAAACCCATTGAAATCCTATTGAAAAAAACGGGACATTTGAAATCCGGGACAAATCAACATTGTGACAAAAAAAGTGACTGAAATACAGGACGTCTGGTCCCCATAAATGGAATGTTAACAGAATTGACACTGATAGCTGAGGGTTTTTAAGGGCATAATAATGCAAATTCCCTGGACAGGTCTAAACCTTCTTTGGCTTTGTCCCCTGGCTCTGACAGCAGAGCGCATTTTTGGCACGTGCAGGTATCTGCTGTCTGCCTGGTTCAGTCCAACAGTAATTGGCATGTTTTAGGATAAACAGGACAGTGATTTACAATTTGTGCTCATCCCTCCAAAAGAACTCTAATTATTTACATTTCGAGCCCTTATGCCTGATTACGGGGATGAAAAACGATTTCCCTTTAGCCTCAGAATGAGAAACACATTGCAGGAAAGTGAGAGCATGCGTATTCACGCGTGATGACCGCTTAAACGGAGCCCGGTGAGCCGTTTCCCCGGAGACAGCGGACCTCCCACAGACTCTGCGCACAGCACAGCCTTCTCGCCACCTGCGCCAAGCGAACGCTTCACACAGGGTTCCGACAGCGGCAGCGGCAGCGACAGCGCCCGAGTTCACGGCTACCTTGATGGTTTCTCATTTAAATCGATTCATTTGTCTTTTTGTGCCATCTGCGTTAAATCCAGAAACCATGAGAGGGGTGAAAAAGACACAGCTTACAATGAAGAACCACAAAGCGGAATACTTTTTAAAATTTTTATTATTATTATTCATAGTTGCTCAGACACGTGTATATACAAATACAGACCTTTAGAATTTTTTTTTCCCAATTTTGTTTATATAGTCGAAAAAGCAGGTCGATACTGCACTTGTAAGTGCAAAAGAAAAGGGCAGAAAAACACAAGCACAGAATCACACCAAGGCGGTCTATGCACAGCGAGTGACTCCCATACGGGGCGTCGCGACGGAGAGAGGGGACGGGTTAGAGAGCGACCCCTGGCAGGCTGACGTCCCGTTAAACCGCTACGGCAGGTAGTCAGTTTAATCGCTCAGAGGTCCGGTCTGTGCCACCGACAACGCCCCCCCCCCCGTTTACTACCGCTGGGGGAAATTAAGTCTCACACGCACACACGCACGCACACCCAGGCGAGAAGACGTACTGTGCACGCGATGTAAAACCAAAGCTACATGGCAGGATTAAGGTTACCGGTGGGTTAATTTTTTTATTTTATCTTTTTCTGGAAAAAAACAAACAAAACACTGACCCTCTTTCCGCCTCCCCCCGACACAGGAATGGGGCGACATACATTTGCGCTTGTGTCTCGACAGGCAACAGTGCAGCCTTTTTTAATACGTTTGATATTGTCTTAAATACAACGCTCACAAACAACATAGTGGCAGAGACAGAATCCGTCATCAAACGAAAGGAAAAAGAAAAAACGAAATACAAACTTCTTCTCTGAACCGAGTCCATGCGCATGCCACACATGTAACGGGCAAGATCCTTCAGAAACACGCTGCCTGCAGAGGTCCTTTACTGACATGCTTCAGAAACGTAAGGCCTCGGAGTCACACACAATATCCCTTCTGAAGTCTGCTTCTGTTCTTGGTGGATCCTTGGGAAAGATGAGGGGATTTTTTTTCATCGTGGTTTTTAAAATGTTTTTTAAAAGTTTGTCAGAACGGAGCCCTCTTGCTTCCATGTTTAACGTAGCAGGCCGACGTTGCAGTTCAAAGTAGGCGCGGGTATTCGACATCTCGCGGTTCGAGGTGATAAATGCATACGGGCCATGTTATCCACAGATTCTACTTTGTTCGTTTCTTATAAAAGATATAAGAATCAAATTAATACTTTAATATCAAACAGTATTTACAACAAGAGGTTTTTCGCTAATAATACAGAGTTTTAACAATGAAGTGTAACATTTTTTTCCTTTTTGTCCTCAATAAAGGTACAAAAAAAAAAAAAAAAAACTATAACTAATCTAACACTACATGTTATAATATTGACTTCCTCAGGATACACAGTATCCATTCAACTCTTATTTCCCTGTGTAAGGTATGCACAAACAATGAGAGTAATTATAATAACAACAACCAGAATAAAGATGACCATACCATTAAACGAAACAACTATTTCAAGAAGTGTTGTGGTTAACAGGACATCCTATATTCCATCTTTTATTTCATACCACAGTGTGTATCCCTCATGACAAAGGTTTTGCATGCTAAGTGGTTATGTATTCCTACTGAGAACAATTTGAGCTGCTATTTTGTAATAGCATTGTTGCCATTTAAAAAAAAAGGGAGAGAGAGAGAGAAAGAGATAGAGAGAGAGAAACGTGAAGATCTTTTCGGAGAGACACAACACAGGAACAAGGTGAGCAACAGGTTTCCATCACAGGACGTGCAAAGGAAAGAAAAAAAACGATGTGCTAGGAACGGCGGGGGGTGAATAAAATAAAACTGCCGCTTTTCCTATCGATTCCAAACCTCCCTCACCAGCGTTATCTAAGTGCACGGTCTTTGCAGCGTTAAAACTCCAGGATGAAACCTAAACCACCCACCCCCTCCCCACCAAACTGCTCTTGGCCTTAGCTCCGACGATCTATTTTTAATTCCAGGAATAGCTTCCTCGCCACAACATGGGGCCTGCATGCCTGTCATTTTCAACCTCATTAAAGAGTCATTTAAACCGGTAACAGTAGTCGCTCTGACCGGGTACCCCACCAGACAGGACCCAGGCTATAACCTGTAACAACAGAGGACATTTAAAAAGGGCCCGCGTCTCCACCGCCCAGAGGGAAAACAGTACTTTCAATTAAAGTATGAGATTAAGATCTTACGTATTACTATGCAGACAAACTGTCGAATGTAAATCGGCCTAAAGTAAGTTCCGATACTACCAAATAGAATAGTAATGTATTTAGTAATGTTGTCGGTCGGACTACACTGAAATCCCTGAATACGTGTGTGTATATATATTTATTTATTTATATATGACTGGCTGTTGGTTACATGGGGAGGGACACAGCAAATAACAAGAATTTACAGAAAACCAAGGCATAATCGTCCCGGGGGTTGACGAACGGAAGGTGGGAGTTGAAGGCCACATCGTGTTTTAAAATAAAAAATAGTGAGCAAACAAAGGGAACGTGTTTGGTTGGACGGGCCACAGCTTTCATTGGACTGCCACACAGATAACACCAACTTGGCATGTGCTCGGCCGTCCAAACCGATCCCTAGGTTAAAAAAAATATATATTTTAAAAAGGAAACACTTCTACATACAGCTTTTCAAAATCGACCCAAATACGAAAACGTCGCGGTCAGGTACTGATGACTCTTTACAGAATGAAACTTGGTGAAATAAAACACATTGAAGAAGGTGTGCCAAAAATGAATTTAATATTTCATTATATATAAAGATCTACGATTAGACGACCTATGTCCTGTGACACCGACTTCAATGAATTCAGTTCATTGAAAACAGAGCAGACAAGCCAAGGTCTGCACCTAGTGTATCATGGTCTGGATTAAACGTTAGTTTGTTATACAAAAAGCTGAGTAACTAAATGTCGGGCAGGCGCCTTTGAACTGGAACTTAAACGATTCCCCTCGGTTTTGTTTCATCTAACCGGATCACAAAACGACAGGAGATTGGGAAGCGGGAGAGCAAACAGGAAAATACTTTTCGCTTCACAAAATACTTTAAGATCTGTTCCTTTGCCGTTTCATTAAGAATCACAAAATAGAGCAGTGAGATAGAATCCCAATTTGGAAAGAAAAAAAAAAAAACTTCAATCGTGTAAGTCGCTTCAAAAAATATCTATCTAAAATGTTTTATTATTATCCACAAAATATTCCCCAAGAAGAGTCCTTTCTCTGTGTCCGAATACTCCTCTTCCAAAACAACCCAGATTAACGTACCAGACCGTCCTGAACTCCGGTTCGAGGGTCGTTTCTAGTGTGGCTATACACCCTCAACAAAGAGCCCCACGGCCCTGACACAGCTTGGGTCTCACTCATCGATCTTGCTCGTCTCGCCAGTGGTCAGTCGCGGCCCACTGGCCAATGTGCAAGCCGCTCGGTCTCCGTCCCTCGCAGGCTGTACTTGGGACTGAATGTGAATGAATCTTTGCGACGCTCGCGTTTGTGTGTTTGAGTGCGTGTGTGGGTGTGTGAGGGAGAGCAGGCTTGAGACTACTCAAGCAGATTTAGTCGACATCCACTTGAGTGCATGTTAATTCGGGAGAGTGATGTTGATGACGTTCATGATATTGGAGAGGGGGCTAGTTGGTATGTGTCTTCTTGTAAATTCATCTCAAGTGCCAGGGGCTAGGACAGTCTACGGAGGCCTAAACTCACAGGAAAATAAGAATCACTAAGCGTCAAAGGAAGATTTGGCATCTTAGTTTAACGGAGGGGGTGGGGAGGGGGAGGGGGGCATCAGGGTCTTCTTCTTTTCGGATTTCGACTTTTTTGTCACAGACTGAGAAAGACTGCTTACACATCGGGAGAAAAAAACTAAAAAACAAAAAGGAAAATATTCCTTGAGAAGATTACACCCCCCACCCCCACCCCCCCAACCTCCCGCCTAAGCCCTGCCCGGTCAGGTCTGGGTGATACGGAGGAGACATCTGAAGCTCCATGATGCCCCGTCAGCTCCGAGCGGCGGCGGGCGCTATAAGACCCGGAGCGTGGCCAGGGCGGCGAGTGCCGCGGCCAGCCACAGACAGCGTATCCGGGGCCGCTCGGCTGTGCTGGCGTCGCTTCTGGACGGCTCGGCGGATTCGTGACTCGTGTCGTCTGGAAAGGACGAGAGGAAAGCGGGTGATAACTACGTGCACAGGAAAGCGAGAGTTCATTGCTCACAACAGAGGTCTGAAAGCACATGTTAAGAGATAAAAAATGAATAAAGACGTAGTTAGGGTGGAGATGAACGTCATAATGCACCGTCATTTTCCAGCAAGCGTTCCTATTCTCTGTTCTTACGGGTCTCCTCATCGATTGTCACTGAATTTGCCTGCTCTTTATGTATTCACTCATATAGAGCAACCGGCTTTGGAAAAAAACGGGGAAGATGCTAGCGACATTATGAACGTTTATCTCTGTGATCCCTCGATTCTGAAGGGAATAACAACTAAACGTGGTATTTTTTTGGGTGGGGAGAAATGAACACGCCATGTTGCGGCAGTAATTTATTCAGGACCCCAATGGCAGGTTTATGAAGCAAGGTTTGAGCGGCGCTTGTAGAATGGCCAATAACGGTGTGGCATGGTGTAAAGGCTGACAGGTGTGAAACACAAAGAGACAGGTAAATATGCTGCTAAGATGGAGCGGTTTCTGCCCGTTGGCCGGGGAGGCGTAAGCAGCCGTGCGACAGCCACTCCTAGAGACTCTGGGGCTCCGGGCGAATAAATCAAACATCGTCACTCCAGCTGCCAGGCGGCAAGTGGCACGCGACGCGGCGCGACGCGACGCGACGAAGCCCGCTAGCTGGCTCCGCGCACGACAGCGGATTAGCGCTGAGGATGAAATATGGACGCCTTACGCTGCTGCGTAATGATTGCTTTTTTTGTGCTGTAATTGCAGGAACGGGAACGGCGCTATCTCCACAATGCTGCGTTTGAAATCATTAACAGCTACAATTTCGACAACCTTTTCGTTCGCTAATTCCCGCCCCCCTCCTGACAGCAAGCCAGAGCCTGAATAATACAGGGACAAAAAAATAGACACATTCCACCGAGGCCGTGTTAGTGACATGCGAGCAGTGTGAAGGGAGCAGGCGCTTGAGGAGAGAGGAAACGCGTGCGGGAAAGGGAAACACAGGAGGTAAAGGGTGGAAGGCGCGGTCCGCCCTGCGCTAACACATCAAACGCGCGCATGCCGGCATGCAGCGTGAACACAGCGCGCAGATTTACGCGCATGCAGTGATCAACGCAGCGCACAGACACACCGCCCACACACAGCAATACAACCATAGCAAACAGTGGCATAAGCAACAAAAAAAGAGCTTTCTAACATGACAGACATGCTGGGGGTGGCAGAGAAGACGGGGTCGAGAAGACCGGAGGGGAGAGGGGAAAAGCCAGGAGGGGTGGGAGGGGGGAGAGGGGGACGTGTGTAAGGGCAGGGAGAAGGAACAGAGGCACTTGTTTAAGTAGATTTGGTCTAAGCCATACTAACCTCTTGGTTCTAATGAATTGTCTACTTTGTCGTTAACGTCAAAAACACGATCGTGAACGCCTATAGTTCTCACACAGTTGTCTATAACAGAAATAGAGATAAATTAGCCAGATACGTTAGTGACACTTGTGATCCCACCCCCATCCCTCACAAAGTAAGTCTCGCTCAAAGCTCATGACACCACGTAAACAAAAAAAGGTGCAGTCATTTAACCAAATGAAAGAAAGTTAGCCAACCGCCATATAGGAACATTAATGAAAGGTTGTCATGAGGAATGAAACTGACATGTCGTATACAGAGCGGTTAACCATTCGGCGATTTTAATATACACATTTGAGTAAACAAAAGCCATCATTACATATCTATCACAATGCAGTTACGCATGCTCTACGGCGGGAGGTTTTGAATTTTCCCTCCTAATAGTCCCCGTTGCCAGGTGAAAAACTGAGACCACTTACTTGACGGTCGGACGAAAACCTTCAGTTTCAGGCACATCCTTCTCCCATTCTCGGCCACTGTGGACGCTGTGAAACGGAGACACAGAAGCGGTCTTTGTTAGCAACGAGCGGACGACACAAGACTCTATTGTGTTGAAAAGACATTTCTGTGCTTATGCCTCCCAAAGCAAACATATCTGAGGAAAGAAAGGGCTGTGTGCGCTTGAGTCACTGAACCCTTAACCGAAACAACGGGAAAGTGATCAGCCAGCCAGAGGTTTCCTTTTAAATAAAATTGCCCCTGAAATGCTGTGCTAGAGCATTCAACTTCTCTCATGGGATCACAATTTCTGTATCAATGTCACGTTTCAGAGACAAAAGAAAAAGAAAACTGGGCTGGTCCTGCAAGGAAGAATTCCTCTCTGAACTTAACTACAGCCCCATGGCCCAACGGGTATCCCAGTTTGTGGTTTTTTAATGTATGTGAATGACCACTACCCTTTCAGAGCACTATCCTGTTAATGATTGGCATTTTGCATGGTGATTGGGAATGTCTGCCCCACTGAGAGCCTCAGTCTGTATCGAGCCACTTCTAAATTGGGTGCTACCCACAGTGAAGTTCCATCCTGTATCTCACCGGCTGTGAGTGATGGGAGAGTCGCTGTGTAAGGGGGGTGATGGGAGAGACGCTGTGTGAGGGGGGTGATGGGAGAGACGCTGTGTCGGGGTGGGGGGTGATGTGATGGGAGATACGCTGTGTCGGGGTGGGGGGTGATGGGAGAGACGCTGTGTAAGGGGGGTGATGGGAGAGACACTGTGTCGGGTTGGGGGGTGATGGGAGAGACGCTGTGTCGGGTTGGGGGGAGGGGTGATGAGAGAATGGGGAACACAGCGTATAGGAGGGGAATAATTCTCAATTTAGCTCTCTGCCTGAGATATCCCCAGCGAATGCCTGAACAGACACATTCTGCACCATGTGCCAGCTTCATGGAAGGTTTATTTAGCCAACAACCAGGGCAACAGAGAGATTCAAGAGTGACCATGCCAGCCTGGTGAGAGGAAAGCAGAGCGTTGGCGTGCTGGAGAACTGGGCCTGATCTTGGGCCTCTGCGGAGTAAATATCAAACCCCTACCTGTGGCAGCCGTGTGCCGTTAGCAGTGTATTACCTCCCAGATACAGAGAGTACCTCAATGCACCACATGGTTACTGTGGTAAAGGTCAGGGAATTCTCAGTGAGTGAAAGGTGGGGTGCCCACCGTGTAGGGTCAAATTATCTCTAGGGTTTTTTTAATGAATCGGACGCATTCAGGCAGTTTGCTGAGGAAAACTGAATCGGACGCATTCAGACAGTTTGCTGAGGAAAACTGAATCGGACGCATTCAGGCAGTTTGCTGAGGAAAACTGAATCGGACGCATTCAGGCAGTTTGCTGAGGAAAACTGAATCGGACGCATTCAGACTGTTTGCTGAGGAAAACCGAATCGGACACATTCAGGCAGTTTGCTGAGGAAAACCGAATCGGACGCATTCAGGCAGTTTGCTGAGGAAAACTGAATCGAACGCATTCAGGCATTTTGCTGAGGAAAACTGAATCGGACGCATTCAGGCAGTTTGCTTAGAAAACTGAATCGGACGCATTCAGGCAGTTTGCTTAGGAAAACTGAATCGGACGCATTCAGACAGTTTGCTTAGGAAAACTGAATCGAACGCATTCAGGCAGTTTGCTTAGGAAAACTGAATCGGACGCATTCAGGCAGTTTGCTTAGGAAAACCGAATCGGACGCATTCAGACAGTTTGCTGAGGAAAACCGAATCGGACGCATTCAGGCAGTTTGCTGAGGAAAACCGAATCGGACGCATTCAGGCAGTTTGCTGAGGAAAACCGAATCGAACGCATTCAGACAGTTTGCTGAGGAAAACTGAATCGAACGCATTCAGACAGTTTGCTGAGGAAAACTGAATCGGACGCATTCAGGCAGTTTGCTTAGGAAAACTGAATCGGACGCATTCAGGCAGTTTGCTAAGGAAAACTGAATCGAACGCATTCAGACAGTTTGCTGAGGAAAACTGAATCGGACGCATTCAGGCAGTTTGCTTAGGAAAACTGAATCGGACGCATTCAGGCAGTTTGCTGAGGAAAACTGAATCGGACGCATTCAGGCAGTTTGCTAAGGAAAACTGAATCGGACATATTCCAACACAGCGTATCTCACGCTACAGTGCTAAGCCAATCTCAGCCGACAAGCCTATGTCGAAAGCATAACTCAGACAGAGGGCCGTACCCTCCTCCTCGTCGCTGCCTTTTGAACCACAGGGCCGCCCCAGCTCCAGAGCTGTGTTCGTGACGTCCAAATTCCCGCCCCCCCCCCCGCCCCCGGCTCGTGTCTGCGCTTAGCAGAACAAAAAACCTTTAATACTCAAAAAAAGCTAATCCACTTTGGAGCCTGTACTAGTTCGCCAAAGCTAAACCAGTTGCTGGGATGCTTTTCCTCCTTCTCTCCAGCCAAACCATCTCAAGCGCCAACTTCAAAGTCATCGCCATGGAAGTCAAAGCACGTCTCAGAGGCGCGAGACGCAGTCACACGGAACTCTTCAGCTCACCCCGACTTCACTCAGAAGCCGAGGGGCTCCTTATCGGAGCAAAGAGGCCCAGGCCAAGGTTTTTTTTCTCCCCGGCCCCCAGCGTGGATAATTCTGCTCTTCCAGTACATGGATAGTGTCCAAGCTTCAACCCTCCAGCCTCGGAACGTCCGGCAGTAATATCTGCTGTTTAAAGCGGGAAGACATGGGAGGGAATCGCCTCGTTTTGATTCAGGAGTCACCGGAACCGAATGAGAAGAATATACGGTTACGACGTTAAAATCTTTCTTTATCCACACACTTATTTACGGTTTAAATCCACTTGGTTTAATAGGATGATGGAAAAATCCGTTCTCTGAATAAGAGTGAAATAATCCACCTCTCTGATGTCGGCAGCCCTCAGCTATAGCAAGAATGAAGAGAACAAGGTCTGGGGGTTTTTTTTATTCCTCTTTCAATAGAGCCAGTGCAAAAAACAACAACTCACTGTTTCACAAAGACAACCATAAACTGGCGAGTGAAAAGCATTCTCTTTTCGAACATGATCATTCTTTGAGCGAAAGACAGACTGAAGCGTTTAGCCAGTCCTCGGTACAGTTCAGTACTGAACAGGGATCAAATACTAGGCTCACCCAGACACACACACACACACACACACACACACAGTCACCACACCTTTCAACACACACGCACACACACAATCACCACACCTTTCAACATACACACACACACACA
>JAOYSI010062036.1:0-12838 GCA_025775065.1 Hiodon alosoides | reverse complement strand
TGGCATTAATAGGGGCTCTAGGGGAACCGTTCTGTTAGCATTGGCATTAATAGGGGCTCTAGGGGAACCGTTCTGTTGGCATTGGCATTATTGATACATTACAAGAAATTGTAACCAAAATATGGTCAATAACGCTCAGAGATGCCCCCTGCCAGTCAAAGCCTTCGGTCGACACTCTCCAACCTTTCCTAGCACACCAGCCCTTTGTATTTTTACCCTTCAGAACTTACTGGGGAGCAGTGAGGAGACAACGTTAAGGAGGCCCATGCTTCCGAGGGCTGTGAATGGTGCACAGCGATAAGGTGGTTATGCTAATAGCCATGGGCTCCAGTGAGCCCTGCCATTCAATTAGCCTTCTCCTTCTCCTCCTCTCCTCTCCTGTGCTGTGATCAGCTGCCGACTATCACATGTGGCCAAGCGTGCTATTGCCCCAGCCCAGGCAGAAGGGACAGACAAATGTGTAATAATTAACAACACAAGCCAGGCCGCCAGGCTGAAAGAAGCTCAGGGAAGTGGAGGAACCAATTTCTATGAAAATGCCCTAGGGGGCGTTGTGCTCCAGTAAATTCGCCTCCCCACAGAACCACAGCAATCTTATTATAGTACAGCCAATGGGACGCACCAGCTCCAAACCCTTCACATTGCCCAAAGTCAAGCCGTGTGTGCGTGTCCCATTCAGCACGTGGCTCAGGCTGAGGCCTCGACAATGGAACTGCCACAGACTCAGGCAGGGACCCACAGACTCAGACAGGGACCCACAGACTCAGACAGGGACCCAAAGACTCAGACAGGGACCCACAGACTCAGACAGGGACCCACAGACTCAGACAGGGACCCACAGACTCAGACAGGGACCCACAGACTCAGCCATGGCAGAAAAAGACCCACAGACTCAGACAGGGACCCACAGACTCAGACAGGGACCCACAGACTCAGACAGGGACCCAAAGACTCAGACATGGCAGAAAAAGACCCACAGACTCAGACAGGGACCCACAGACTCAGACATGGCAGAAAAAGACCCACAGACTCAGAAATGGATGAAAAAGACCCACAGATGCAAAACAGGAGGGAGAGAATGACGCTGCTGTCCAATCAGGGCTTGTGTCCTCGTTGCCCTTGAATCACTTTGGGACGGCCCAGGGTTCCAGAGGCAGCGAGGCAGCGTTAACCCCATGAGTGCCAGACGTGACCGAGCAAGCTATGACGGTAGGGCTCCCCCGTGCCAACGCCCCGGCTATCTGGGTGCTCTAGGGCGTCAGCCGTAAATCAGCGCCCATCGCTGATGACTCACTGACAGTGAGTGACACGGTGCACAGGCGACGGCCACGCTGCCTTGGTGAGTGCTGAGAGCACTCGGCCCAAAACTTTATATCTTACCCCAGTGACAGGTTCATCTAGAGAGAGAGGTGGGGGCGGGGAGCACATTACTCAAACTGCTCTGGGACGCCGGCTATTATGGGTGATGGGGAGCCTACCTAGAGGTGCCCGGCTGGATAGAGGGGCTCGACTGGACAGAGGGGCCCGGCTGGACAGAGGGGCCCGGCTGGACAGAGGGGCTCGACTGGACAGAGGGGCCCGGCTGGACAGAGGGACTCGACTGGACAGAGGGGCTTGGCTGGACAGAGGGGCCCGGCTGGACAGAGGGACTCGACTGGACAGAGGGGCCTGGCTGGACAGAGGGGCCCGGCTGGACAGAGGGGCTCGGCTGGACAGAGGGGCCCGGCTGGACAGAGGGGCCTGGCTGGACAGAGGGGCCTGGCTGGACAGAGGGGCCCGGCTGGACAGAGGGCAGATAGGCAGCATAATTTATTACATGACTTGATGCAGGCGCACTGCTGAAAAAAAGGAACCAGAAAGCAAAAGGCATTGAAGCCCAGGGCCTTATTACAGCCGGACACTTTAAAATGCTCCCTAAGATAGACCCAGAGCTCTGTTTAACGTGACCTTCTACAATCATTTCATCTATTCTACATTTTCCACCGTGCTGCGCACAATGAGTCGTCATAAATAGAAATAGGAGGGCTTGGTCAGCTACCGTGCATTTTAATAGCTTCCAGTGCTGAGAAAGTTCCGGATGCAGAGAAGGTAGCCCGAACATGGTCAGCTACCGTGCATTTTAATAGCTTCCAGTACTGAGAATGTTCCGGACGCAGAGAAGGTAGCCCGAACATGGTCAGCTACCGTGCATTTTAATAGCTTCCAGTGCTGAGAATGTTCCGGACGCAGAGAAGGTAGTCAGAACTGACAGTAAAACCTGCACTACTGACTGGCATTCTCGGGCGGCCCACAGACCCTCTCCTTTAGTCAGTTGCCGGGTGCTTTTTAATTACAACATCAGACGGAGAAAATCCATTTAAACGTCCTAGCAATGTCGTTGGCTGCTGGCAGGGGAGAAGCCACTGATATTTTGCTCCCGTTTTTTTTGGTTTCTGACCAAAGGCAGCACTTTGAAGGGATAAGACCCATAATCCCCTCATCATCGGACTGGGGACCAAGAGCCTGCTCTGCTGACAGGGAGCTAACGCTAACGCTAACGCTAACGCTAGCTGGGTCTGCAGAGAGAAGCTGGACGCCGCGGATGGGTTTGTGGACGCCCGGGCGGGGCAGGGTGCTGGAACAGAGCAGCCTGGTTAACGGAGAGTTGAGGGGAGACAAACAGCCCCTGGGCATAACCAGGAAATGAAATCCAACCACGTCTAAATAACTGAGAACCTTAGCATTGGGGTATTTTCCCTGTCCGATTTCCGACATTGCCTTCATTACCATGTATTTTATATTCTGATATTTGAGGCTTTATGTCTGCACGGTCATGTGATGGATTTACAACGACTGAATCAAAAATAGAATTAATAAAACGTTTTATTTATTTTTTTTTATGCTTGGGACTTTCAATTTCCCCAAAGGTTTCCCCCTCTCAGGGTAGGGTAAAAAAAAAAACATAATTACAATTTTTCCCAGAAGAATGACAACGTCAACAAGACAAGCTTACCGTGTCTAAACTGTACACCTGCTTATATCCAGTCTGATATGATCCAAAAAATAACCAGATGCATTTAAATGATTTACCTGTCTCTTTAATGCTAGCTGGCGCCTTTACAAACCCTACAGTCTGGGAGAGAACCAGAGCTGGATTCAGAGATTTCCTGTAAATAGCAGGCAGTCTCATCCATTTCCTCTCCACACCTTGATGTGGTCCCTGTGAAATCCCGATATCACAACAGACACAGTCCAGAGACAGCAGACTTTTGAAAGCTGCCATACGCCCAGTTTTTAATTAAGACCCAATTCTTCAATGGGAGTACATCTTTTAAATGTTCTTTTACATAGCTGCATGGCCACTCAAAGATAGCAGCGGCTGCGTATTAACCCAAAATCGTCCTTTTAAATGGTTCGGAAACGGTTGCGTCCAATCACAAACGTCCTTTTAAATGGTTTAGAACAGGTGTGTCCAATCACAATCGTCTTTTTAAATGGTTCAGAAAAAGTGCGTCCAATCACAATCGTCCTTTCAAATGGTTCAGAGAGGGTGCATCCGGTCACAATCAACGGGTGCGTTTAAAAGGTTGCTCCACGATGCTCTGCGTTTAAACCCCAGAATTGTGCAATGTAAAGCAGCTTGTTTTGTAGAAGAAAAGGGGACCGGCTGTATGGATATGGCAATAACCTTCCACCCTTCCTTAGTACATCTGCTTAACAGCTGAGGGGTCTTATCGTGGAGAAATGGGCTCCAACAGAAAGAGCAGGAAAAAGATTGTTAATCCAGGCCGACATGTCACATCTACACAAGCAGTGACATTTTTGGTGTTGAGTCAACGTCACGTGGCCGTTGCGCGGGGCTAACGCGTTGGCCCAGAACCCCGCGCCTTGGCGAAACCGCTCTCAGCCCCGGGCCTGGGCCTATGTTTTTCTTGGAACGCTTCAGTACTAACAGAGGCAGCCCGCGTGCTGTGTGTGTTGAAAGGGTTCAAGGGGTGAAATCTCACCAGACGGGACATACAGCACACCGCCCAGCGTGGACACTGTCAGCCCCCAGCACTCCGCTGCCTACAATGGAGGCATTCAATGTCAGACTTTTTTTTTTGGTTTTTATGAAAGAAGGCTGCTACAGTCTGCAAAAGTGCTTGAAAGAAACGGCTGTCTTCTTGTCCAAGAAAAACACTGACATCTTGCAGGCCGTTAATTGGAACTGCATGTGTATATGTGTGTGAATGTTTGTCTTTCAGCAGAGTTTATCAGGAAAATCTGAAAGCCGCGACATTAAAAGAAAACACGTGCAAATCCTGTCTAGAGATTTTTTTTTTAATCGTTTTTATGGATATTCTATGCTTTTTTTTTTTTTTTAGATGGTTGCATTTATTGCTGCTTCTGAAATGCCTGACTTTCTCCAATAACACCGCGCGAATTACGGTTGACCGTCTGGCTGGTATTCACTCTGAGTGGTGTTAAGCCCTTTGCGGGTCAGAAGGAAATGACCCAAAGCAGAGGACATTTCAGTGCACTGGGTCCGGAGAAAGCACCAGTGTGAGGTTCTCACTCAATGACATGAGCACTCACCCGTTTTATAACGGTGAGTATGAGGTGACGTGGGCCCAGTCAGCCCATCACCGTGCTGAAGGAATGTGCTGGTTTAAAGTGTTTTCACCTTGGAAGACTGGGAGGAGCTAGGTGCCACATTTCCTGTCTTGCCACCTGAGCAAGGCCCTCTCCACCTCACCAAGGGTTGGGGACTGTTCTGGGTTACTGGACCTGAGCAAGGCCCTCTCCACCTCACCAAGGGTTGGGGACTGTTCCGGGTTACCGGAATGCCTGAATTGATAACTGATGTTCCATAGATGAAGGCAAAATATTTCCCATGATTCCGTTTGGCCATTACCTCAAACTTCTTAAACTGCAGACACCTGTGCGCATTAGCCCACAGGCCCTAATCTCCTTTTCAGGAGATAAAACTTTCTTTCTCTTTATTTTTACGATCTAATCTCACCTCAGCGGGCTTCTGTAGAGTTACGTTCACATTGTTCAAGCTGGACGGGAGATTTGACCTCTGAGGATCAATACTTAATAAGCCTTTGTGCTGCCAAGCCAATTTTGCTGCAATCTGCAATTTTTTATGTCCATTAGGTGGAAAATACAGCTGACTAGGAGTGTGAACAGAGGAAGCGAAATGTATCTCTGTCTCTCACAACCTGGTGATGAATGCTTTCCACCAGTGGATGTCCAAAGCAAACATAAAATACTGTCTGCCCCCTAAGAATTGTTCTATTGGTTTTTATTAAATGTAATTTAATACCCGGGCAGTTATAAAATGTGCCTCTGACTCTCTTTTAAACCCTGAGTACATTTTAAAGGAAAGTGCTGGCTATAAGATGACCAATTGAAAAAGCGCTCCCAAGTCTATATTTTATTCTGCAGTAAACCACGGCAGCACCCGGTGTTGATGTGCTGAGGCCTGGATGGCTGATTCTGTCTTCTGTCGGGTCTATAGATACATAGACGGTCGTGAGTAAGCAGAGACGTTTGCCCAACATCACCCCCAGATTTCCCAGCAGCCCCCTTGCACGGATTCAATTCTGCCGCGCAGGCATTGGTCTGTCACTGTCCAGCGCCCAGGTCATTCAGGGCCGGTCCTGGTCGGTTCGGGACCCCGGGCTCGCTCTGGGTGCCAGTGAAAACCAGAAAAGAGCCGGTCTGCCTCAGTCGCTGGCATTCCAAAGGCTAATTGAAAACAGACAGCGGAATGACGGTTGAAAGATGCGGGCTGTCACAAGACTTACAACATCTACATAACGTAGATTATTCTGCCCCATAGCTCCAGCTAAAAATAACACCCAGAGATGGCGACAGGACGCTACATTGGCCAGGTCTTACAGTGCCCTACCTTATCTGCTTCAGAGGAGCCTGCATTAAATTGCCCCATTCCTCAGAGGTGAAAGCTCATGGGCGTTAAAAAGCGGGTGATTTGTGGGGTTTGGTGAGAGGATAAGGTGCAGGTAGGGGGCCGGGGTTTCCAGGAAGCTGGTTTATGTTCAGAGGATCAAGTCCACCATTGAGACCGTGAAAAGCATATGAAAAAGACACCCTTAAAAACCAATCCTTAACAACAGGAATAACTTCACGAGATTCAAGTCCTTACACGGGATTTGACCTTTGCTTTTGAACATTAAAGCCATAAGCCAACAACAGCTAAATGGAAACAGCTCTTACTTTAGATTGATTTGTCTCTATCCTGCTTTTTAAATCTTAAAAAAAAAAACGTCAACAATGGTTGGCGTGAGACGGGATTTAGTCATCTGGTTTGACATTTCACGCACGACGACACTGAAAAGAAAGTCATCCTCGGTTAATCCATTGTGCGTTTCTAACAGGACACTAAACTGTCAGCTAATGCCAGCAATAATAGTAACAAAGGTTACAATAACATTTTCATTATTTTACATTAGGAATCATCAAACTTTCCCGCTGGTAAATACATTTTTGCAGGTATTCTGTTGAACCCCAAGCTTGAAAAATTGGCAGGACTAAAATAAATATGTTACTTATACTGAGTACTTTTGTCCAGTGAGACACACTCAGACATATGTTCTTACACGGCGAGTGAACATTACCTTACATGTACCTTAGTTTGCTTGTATATTTTATGCAAGACAAAATTTCTCAGAAAATCGCATTTTAAATCAATATAAATGAAATGCACACGAACGCAAAACAAAAACAAACTTACCTAAGAACTAAGAACTCAAGGAGACCCATGCCAACCAGTCACAGTTTTAACAACCTGGGACTTCTGAACTGCTGAGAGCTAAACTCTCCAGTAGCTTTGATACTGCTGAACCTGGGTTGCTTTCCTGAATATACATGCATTTGATAAGAGAGAGAGTCTGGTAACTGAGTTAAATGTAAATGTAATATATATTAAGCATGTTTATTCAGTATTTTGGTTTTTGTGATATGTGCAGTAGTGTTCATTCGTTTTCTAGCCCTTGGCATGCTGACATTATTCACATTACTCACAACTATATCCAGTGAAAGCGCTTTGCCTAATCCAGTGTGCTTAATTACTACTGTGATTTTAACATAAGACCAATGCAGCATTGTAGTAAACTTTGAATATAAAAACCGCATATGAACTGGGCTCATATCTATTGTCTCAATTATTAATACCATGATAATAACAAATGTTAAACTAAGAGAGACTAAACCACTTTTGATTGATTACTCATTGGTGCCCAGACGTCAAAACCTGCTATGCCGTTATACTGCGTCTGCGCCCAACACTGGTCTACAGCAGGTCTGGAGGTTTTCATTACTGCCTAGCGTCTGTAAGCCATGCCCGGGGCTGATAGGGGTGGTGCAGACCACAGTTAAATGCAGTGCACACTGCCCAGACCCAGTTAGCCATGCCCAGGGCTGGTACGGGTGGTGCAGACCACAGTTAAATGCAGTGCACACTGCCCAGGCCCAGTTAGCCATGCCCAGCGCTGATAGGGGTGGTGCAGACCACAGTTAAATGCAGTGCACACTGCCCAGACCCAGTTAGCCATGCCCAGGGCTGATACGGGTGGTGCAGCGTTAGTCTAAGGCTGAATAGGATGGGACGGACCCTAGTTAAATGCATTGCACAATCGGATTATCACAAACCAACCAGATCCGCCAATCTGGAAGCCATTTGGTGTGCCATTTTTTATTCATGTTGTGGGTATTAGCTGTTTCGGAGCTGTTGTCCCTTGTTTTCAATGGTAGGTCTACGCAGACTCACTGACTGAGTTTTAAATGTGCCATCGACAGAGCCATTCATGCGATGCCAAAAAGCCTTTAGAAAGGCCGGAGAATCACGTTGCCATTCTCGATTGGCAGTGGCGCCAGCCAGCCCGAATGCAGTCCGACCCAGTCCGAACCCAGCCCGAAACCAGTCCGAACCCAGCCCGAATCGAGCTCCAAACCAGCCCGAATCCAGCCCGAAACCAGTCTGAACCCAGCCCCAAACCAGTCCGAACCCAGCCCCAAACCAGTCCGAATCCAGCCCCAAACCAGCCCGAATCCAGCCCCAAACCAGTCCGAATCCAGCCCCAAACCAGCCTGAATCCAGCCCCAAACCAGTCCGAACCCAGCCCCAAACCAGCCCGAATCCAGCCCCAAACTAGTCCGAATCCAGCCCCAAACCAGCCCCAATCCAGCCCCAAACCAGTCCGAATCCAGCCCCAAACCAGCCCCAATCCAGCCCCAAACCAGTCCGAATCCAGCCCCAAACCAGCCCGAATCCAGCCCCAATCCAGCCCGAAGGAGCTCCATCCGAAAGGGCAGCTGGGCTGCAGGTAACCCCTTTCCTCTGGATACTGAGGACGGTACCTGGCCTGCCCCATCCCCCCTTCCCAGTACGGCAGGCAGGATTGTGACTCCAGGGCTCCCATGGTAAACTCAAGATTCTCCACGCAGCTGACGAACAAGGCCGCCTCTCACGGCATTCAGGCCACTCCCACGCAGCCACATGCGGCTGGAAAGCGAGGAGATTGGAACCAGATGAGCGGGATGGGGGTGGGGCTACGGATCCCTCCACAGACTCTAATTGGAGGGCGGCGCTGGAGCGGCAGCTGGGAGAGGCGTCCAGCTTGCAACACCGCAACCCCCAGGCTAAATCACCGGAGGAGAGGCTCAGCCCATGCAACCCACCGTGACTGGGTCATGGTTCCCCAATCCAAGTGTAGACTTACGGATTTTGATGAAATCAGGTTCTGACATAAAGGGATTCAGTGGAATCTGTCACCTCGCATTGCGGTGATTAGTGGCGTACGGTGGAGCTGGAGAGAAATGTAGGCCACAGACTGGAAACTGATGAATCGTGATGCCAAAGGAAAGGACGGATTGCTGCAAAATTACTGAGGGATGCAAAGAAAAGCAGAGCTCGTCTCTATGGAGGAACAAACAGGTCGAGCAATGGGATTCACCTTGAGAAAGCACTCGCATCGCAAAAACCTGACTTACACAGGTGACTAATCTGAAAACAAAGGACTAAAACCCAACCGAAGAAAGTGGCGGTAAATGAAAAAGATTAAATTCCATGCCAAACAGAATGACAAATACCGCACCATATTAACAAACTAAATCTTTATTTACACCAGCCTTTTGGTCTGAGAAACCGCTTTATACTTTCTCCGCACAAAGTCTCTGCACAAATGAGAAATGTTTGGAGACACTTTTACTGTGCGTCTTAGGAATGAGCGCAGAGGGAGCATTCTGGGAAAGGCTCATTTTTCCAGATTGGGAGTGATTTTCCTGGGACGGTCAGGAGTTCTGCCGTGCCTGCCACGTGTCCCTGCGTGCCGCCTCGCACTGTTGAAACATTCGGAGCTGACTGCAGCTTTGTGGGTGTGAGTGATTACAGGGCTACTTCCAATGGGCCGTCTACCACAGCCATCCGGAGGAAGACTGCTCTGCAATTTTTTCCACATCCACATCCAAGGGTCCGTTACATTGGCCCAACGTTCCCGTAAGGTTGTGGCCACGTTAGCGCGGAGCTGACCCAAGTCACTGGGAGAGGTTTTGGGCCGTGGCTTGATGTTGCTGTCACTGGTTAGGGAGCAATTGAGCAGCCTGCCGCTAAACGGATATCAGTAATGAGTAGCCGTTTAATGGAAGGCTAATTGTGCGATCTTTCACAAGAGCTTTAAAAAATGTTCTGCCCTTTCTAAGTGTCACTTTCTTTTCAGCCACTACTGGTGAGCCACCAGAGCCACTCCCCTAAACATCTGTGAAGAATCACAGAACCGTAAATACTGAGAAAAACAGCACATAAACCCGTCGCAAACAAGATCCCCACATTGCGTTACCAGTCAGTCCGACATGAAAACGTCATCCGTCAGTCAAACACCTAGAAGCCGTGTGCCCCAGATGCTACTTCTTCAACGTTTCCTGCATCTTACACGTGACAGATACATCCCCACCTCGGGGCAACCGTGGGTAATCTGCATGCACAGAAGTCATTTCTAAGGTTTACAATTAGCTTTGTTGAGCTCCAATACTCTGACGCAACGCAG
This sequence comes from Hiodon alosoides, assembly GCA_025775065.1. Lineage (NCBI taxonomy): Eukaryota > Metazoa > Chordata > Actinopteri > Hiodontiformes > Hiodontidae > Hiodon > Hiodon alosoides. The sequence goes on along the minus strand of JAOYSI010062036.1, from coordinate 2,807 downwards.
CATTCAAATTCTGTAATATAGCTTTACGCTAGGTAACATTCCTTAGCCATTGAAATATATCAACATTATTCTAAAATCAGGGGCAGCTTGGTGGATGTGTAAAAATGATGCGTGCTTTTAAGAGAATGCATTTGAAATCTCAGAAGTAACGACTGATGACATGGCTGTATTTTTTGTTCTCGATAGCTAATTAAATAGCAATCTATCTGTGCGTGATAGAACACTGTATTAAAACAAACTGTGGGCTTGTATTCAGTTTTGTGTTGTAGTCTGCTAATTGGCTGTAGCCTGCTAGCATAAAATTTTCCTAGGCCACACTCAACACCGTAGTGAAACAATGCACATAGTCAAACAGCACCCTGCTTCTATTGTGCTGCTGATGGCGGAACAGGTTTGTCTATTGAGCTCAGCCTACACAATTAGTTACGTTCTGTGTCTCTTCACTCCTTCACCCATAGCCTCCCAGTGAGTTATTACTCAATCATATTAGTGCTCTCTCTCTCTCTCTCTCTCTCTCTCTCTCTCTCTCTCTCTCTGGTAGTATTGTGCCATGTTCATTCTTTCCTTCCTCATCAGAAAAGGTAGGAGTATTTATATTCACATTGGAATTCTGCACTCTCCATGGTTCCTCTGTGCACTAAAGGTTTTTTCATCAGTGCAGTTTAACCACTAGCCGTAGGCAGCGCTAGCCGTACGCAGCGCTAGCCGTACGCAGCGCTAGCCGTACGCAGCGCTAGCCGTACGCAATGGTAACTTAAGAACAGAAGCCACGAGCGACACAGCTTCTACCTCCACTGAAATGCACTCGGGCAAGTGTAGCATGTAACATGCAACTTAAGTGTAACATTGCTCCTGGCAATGCCAATGAGAATGTGCAAGGGTTTAACAACCACGACATATTTACAAATTTACAAAATGATCTTGTATCTAGGTCTAAATCAGAATATCTAATCTGATGAGCTGCTTCTGGTCCAAGTGCTATTTTATTAACCCTTTCCCGCAGCATTATAACAACGTCACAATCAGGAAACACCCAGGTTTATTAATCTGCAGCTTTGTCACATGCTAACCCATTAAAAAGTTTTTTAAAGGGTTTTATTTCCTTTATTGTTCAGCACTCTAAACAATGGGCTCTGATGGGTTACAAGAACCCATTGACTGGAAGCCATCATGGCTTACAGAATTCTGTCAATGAGCAGTACGTATCCGTAGTACAGTAATCTCTCGTAGAACAGCCATAAATTCACGCAACAAGAACATAACTGCCGCAGGTAAAATAAAGAGTTTGTGTTCCCCTTGAGATATTTTACTGACCCTCCAGAGAGATAAATGTCTTACACAGAACGTAAGTGCCAATCACACCATGATTTAATGCGTATAAAGATTTGTTACAAATAACAGTGCAGGACACATTTTTTGTGACGGGCAATGACTTCCAGTGTAAAACATATGGTCCCTATCAAACTTTAAGTGGAGCAAAACTGTTTGTGGTTTACCTGCTGTGAATGCACCCTTTCAACTCCCCACAATGCAGAGCCTCATTACCCTCCACTCCACTAGCCAGCTCTGCCAATCCCCCGTTCCCATCCGGTTTTCATCCTCGCTGTGTTTCGCGTGGCATTAACAGGGTCCCAGGAAAAGGGGTGAAATAAGACAAGCGTTCTTGGGCAGTTGCACTATTAAAACGCGTACTGCTGTTTCAGTTTGTCTGTGAAGATGTGAGTGGCAGGGCATTACATCGTCTAGACATCGGATCACATGACGAGGCAGGTAACCGCACATTGTCCATCCCTTTCCTTCTGAAGATAATTTCCGCTCAGGGCGGAAAGGCAGGTCAACTATAATCAATGTAAAATCCCTTTTAGCCAGTAGAAACATTGGCCTGCAGTACTAAATAAAGAGATCTATTTTGGGGAAATGGAACGTAAAAACGCTAGTAAAGTGCTTTGTCTCATAGGTACCACGGAAACGGAAACACACTCCCCTTAATTAAAAAAATGAAGAAGAACAGGAGGTTGAGGGGTGGAGGAGAGATATCTTCATTTTATACATATTTCTTTAAAGTGAAGTCTGGGTACAACTCTCAAGGGCTTCCACTTTCTGCTGACGCTGAAGCTTTACCTGCCGATTAATGAAGGACGTTTGGCTCTTCAGGCGCAGTGTGGAGGTTAAAAACAAGCTTCCGCACTTCCTGTGAAAATGTTTTACCCCCTTCTCCCATTTTACCACATCGCATAACAGGATTTTAAAACTGCAAACGGCCAACAATCCGCTCCCAGGGAGCGCTAATTTCTGTGGTTCTCGTTTCAAGCAGCCTGCAAAAGAGTCCATCCAAAACAATGGGCTGAATATCTATTTTTCTCCAACAAGCTAGACTCCACTGGGGCTCTCCGTTCCCGGGACGTGGCTGTCACTAATCTGAGATGGTGAGTCTCCCAGTGAGCTGATACAGGACGATACGGCGGGGGCGTCTGTGGACCCCGGCGGTGATTTATTTCCCCGTCAGCAAAGCCAGCCCATTGGGTTATGTCCAATAAAATAAAGTGGCTGTGATCGTTATCACACACACATACACACATACACACACACACACACAGACACACTCAGACACACACAGACACACACACACACAGAGACACACTCAGACACACACACACACACACTCAGACACACCCACACACACACACACACAGACACACTCACACACAGAGACACACTCAGACACACACAGACACAGACACACTCAGACACACACACACACACACACACACACACACACACACACACACACACACACACACACACAC
>JAOYSI010062035.1:0-50258 GCA_025775065.1 Hiodon alosoides | reverse complement strand
GCATCTATTTGGTGCGGCCATCATTTCATTTAAATTGCACGCAATATATGTGCATCATGTGTAATATTTTTTCAGGAATGCAATCAATTGTCGACAAGCTGACAAAGAGACTGCCCGGGTGCATTACTTTTCCATCACTTTACAAATTTTTTTCAGTCTAATGCCACCATTTTCCAACACCATGTTTACCAGCTGCAGGGTCTTCTCTCTATTCTCTATTCCCCTACACTATCACTTTGAACAATTCATCGCATTGAAATGATACAGTAAATATATCACACTGAGTAAAGAACACTCCGCAGAGAGAACTACTCTATGTTCTGAATGGTTGAACGAAGGAGGCCGCAGTTTAAAGAGTATCAAATCAGCCTGCACTCGCTGACCAGCTTTCCTTCATATCCTCAAAAAAGTGACGGATTACATGAAAAACTACTGGTGCACTGATTTAATTAGAGATATTCATGCTTCTTTCTCTGACCCTTAGTCTTCCTACCTCTCTCGCAGAACACCAGAATTCACCTGCAGCCACTTTTAATCAGATGCTCTGACATGTAACTATGCTTGTAAAGATTGTAAGGAGGGGTATGTGTGTAATCCGTTATAAATTGTAATTCATTGGTTTCACAACTGTGTGCGCCATGTGAACACAAATTGTGCTGAACGTAGAGATTTGTGAGAGCTGTTCTGAAAGCACATGAGCTGGAAATTGAAATGAGTGAAAAGTAGAAAAAATGTGTTTAGTTTAGCAAAATTACTTTAGCGTAGGCAGCTATACAATCTATTCTATCCACAGATTCCAACGTGGCCTGGAAAAGTGTACCTTTGAGTCTCCGCACAGAAGACTTTCAGATTAGTTATAAATTTGCTGTAGTCAAAACGCGCAACATATTCAGCTTGTTAATGACATTTTTAAAAAGAGGGATTACCAACATTCTATCAAAGTTCTACATAAAGACACAAATTCAACTGGAAAATTAGTACCCCTCCCCAAACATGCCAAATTACATCGCAGTACATCAAAAGTTTTTTTTTTCTCATTAATGCAAATAAAATTAATTAATTTCAGTTGGATACTTGAGTTCCATTTAAAAAGAAACAAACAAAAAAAGCACTAGGGCACTAGGGGCTAGCTGTTAGAAATGTCGACGGTTACACAGAAATAAATTTTATGTGAAATTCTAAAGAAAAAAGTATTTAAATTCACATAAAGACAAGTCCGAAAATACTAAATAAATGAAACCAGACACGTGGCACGGGCAGCATCCTCAGAAAATGAACTGTCAATTCATTTTGAGAGCCTATTTTCACACACGGGCAATTTCACACAGAAATAAATTAGCTGGGTAGAAAATTCAAAGCCACTACCACTGCCTTTAGATGAACATTGTCTAGCAATCAAGAATTAAGAAACTCAAAGGAGTAGTCGACAATCACATAAAGACAATGCTACTTTTTCTGTGGGGATGCACAGATCTCATTTTAAATGCAAACACACAATGTTAATTGCCAAACAAATTTGAATGTAAAACATAAATAAACACTAATTTGTTAGTGTATTTCCAGCTGAAATGGCCAGCCCACCAACTGATTAGATACAATTAAGATTGCAATCAAAGTTATATGAGAGGGCATGAAGAAAATGTACATGAACTAAACATAATAAAAACAGGGTTCCAGTTTAAGCATTTGACTGTCCTAGGTTCAAACTTCAGAAGGGACACTAGTACCCCTTAGCAATGTAGTTAACCTGAATCACTTCAGTAAATATGTAGCTGTCTGGATTAACAACATGTGAAATTGAGTGCAAGTCTCTCTCTGAATAAGATTTTAATAAATAATAATATTAATAATAATAACACAGTTATAATTACTAAATAAACAGTGAGGAAAGGATAGCAGTCTAACATACCATCAAAAATAATGCTATAAACAAAAAACAAAACAATCACAGTGGGCAAGTCAAATGTACGCTGTAAAGGCTAAAATTACTAATGTTTAGTCATTTTAAAACAAATTCAAAAGAAGAAAGAAACCGACGGAAAGGTGTACAGCTCATAACAGCAGTAAACTATACTATGAGCACTTTATAAACATGCAAAGTGTGTATGCATTTTAATCTTGGTCAGATCACACATTTACCTGCATTTCCTATAGATATCCTCTTGTTTGGGTGCAAATTTTTTCCACCTGTGCTTGTGACACTCAAACCTCCACTTGATGCATATTTGTAATTGTAAGTGGCAGAGATATCTGACTGTTCACATTGAGAAATAATTTCCCAAGGCAAAACTGAGCAGATAAATCAACACGCACTCATACTAATTTCATAACATCACACAGGGTGCTTAACCCCTAAAGCTGTCTTCTTCAAAAAAGCAGGTTTGACTAGTGCAATTCAGCTCAACCCAATAATACTGGCCAAGTTCTACTATGAGTCCATATGTAATATTATGATGGACTATTAGATGGGAACTATAGCAGATGTATGAAATGGTTTTATATATTATATTTGACAGCGGATGCAAAGTGTTTGAAAAAACAAAAATGTAATAGAAATCTATCAAATTTTTCATCATGTCAAACCTTGACCTATGTAATTCTCGTTCACCTACTAAACATTTGGGCTAATAAACACATGGCTCAAAGTGGGTCAGTTTAAAAGCATGTGCAAATAGACCTTCTATGACAAGAATACATAATGAGGCTCTTCTACAAGCACCATTTTAACGTTCAATCTATCCTGCTGACACACTTAATATAGCCACGGAGCAAATTTCAAGAGCAGCAGTTTAATTAAATGTCTGCCTAAGCGTTGCACAGATTATAATTACAAAGACATGACATTAAAAAACACCAAGACATTAGTGCCATTGCCATCTTAAGGTCAGTCTTTTTGCATTACTAAATAAATGATTTAATGCAGTCCTGTCTACACATGTAAACAAAAAGTCTAAGAACAATATTTTCCTATTTTAAGACATTTTGAAATATATACCCTCAAATTTAAAATTTTTATTTTGGCTAATACTTCAAACGACTGTCAAAATAATTCTACACCGCTATCGAAATTCTACGCCTCTGTGGTTCCACACTGGTGCAGAGGGCATTGTTCTGGCATGTTGCATTCCTGAAAGAACATCCCATGATTCAACATTCTTCCCAATATGCAGTGTTGTCAGGTCATCAACGGGTGTTTTGAGAGGCACAAGGACAAAGTTATCAATCAGCCATGGCCCCTTCCACCTCCAGGTGTGTGTGTGTGTGCACGTGCGGGCGTGCATGTATATACACAGACAGTCATGAGCCATGATCCGTAAATTAAATGCTCCTCTTGTGGATACTTCAGATGGCATCATGCTGGCACAAAACTGCTGGCTGATTGGCGGACCTCTCCGTGCAATGGGCTCTATGACCAATAAACAGTAGTCTCTGAAATGTCAGGCTCTCCAGTGGAGTTGCCTGGTAGAGGTTGCCACCCATTCCTCTGTGGAGTTGCACTATGACGTCTTTGTATAACTTTTGTCACCGTCCAATTGGGTCAAGGTCATCATCAGGATGATTTTCTTTTGTGAATGATCCCCCTAAATCCAGGAAGAATGAATCCACTTTGTATCCACATATGTTGAGAGAGGTAGCAGTTCAATTCAGTCTTATCAGGAATCAGGCAAAATCCAGCATGTTCCTTATGCAATGACCTTTTATTAAGGCTTTAGACAATCATGAATACAAACAGGATTTAAAATAGGTTACTCACGTTTATGGGTCAGTGTGTTTTTATGCTGGGCGAGGAATATGGGGAACAACTTTTTCTTTTAATCTGGGCACTAATTCATATACAGAAAAGTTGAACAGTGAGCCAGAAGAGAGGATTATTATATTCTCTGGCAAACGGCCTGGACAAAGCAATAATGCCAGATTGAGTATAAGGTCAAGGTCACATGACATACTGTGTGACACAAAAAAGTCTTGCAAGAATATTAAATGTCACATCATGCATATAAGTTTTATCCTGAATCACCACAGATATCCTTAATATACTGTGTTGATACAGAGTACTGGGTTGCAGAGCCATCAACCACCCTGTCAGAGGGGCTACGAGAGCAGACACACATGGCGGCTGTCGTAATCCCTGGCGGTCTATAAAAAGAGGATGGAACATCATAATTGTATTTGGGCGAACGATTGAGACTAGTGACGTAAGAAAAATGCTTATGAGACTGGTGTATTTTGAACTGTTTTGTTTTGACCGTTCTTTTTATGGATTTCGACCTGGATTGGGTTTGCTATATGGAAACTAACTCTCTCTGTTTGGACAAAGAGAATGACTGCTACAAAGCTTTCTTGAGTTTTTCTACCAACATCATTTCCTAAACAAATTATGTTTCTTTTTGAATCTAACTCTGCAGTTCTTTGTCATCTGTGTTGTACTACCTATCATTACAGTGGTGGAGAATGCGGGCACGGCAACAAATTGACAAAGCAGTAGCTAAACATACACCCCAATATGAAGAAAATTATGGAACAAAGAGCAGGCAGAAATAGTTGGACAGGAAGTAGAGACATGGTCTGAGAGCCAAAAACCCAGTTCAAAGCAACTGCGAAACGTGACAGCTAGCTTCATTTCCGTCGGCAGAAGTGCACGAGGACCGGACGGCTGACTCGGCTTTCACATTTGATATTTTGACGTAAGAGATGATAGCTAGATCATGGCTTGACTCTCATAAGTAGGTCACTGACTAGGTATACGACCCTACCCACCTCCGCATATCATAGACGACTGAGTGCTAAGCCTGCGTCGCTGTCATCCCTCACACTAATGTACATTAAATAAATCCCTGAGCCAACTGGGGTAAAATCTTTTTCTTCTCACAGCATTCGATGTACAGTCAAAGATCACCAAGTACCACTGCAGATGTCACGGTGGCCAAATACACATCTGCATAGGGTTACAGGGTAGACTCCTTCTGTGTTCTGAATTTTCTTCGGGGCACCGTGGACAGGGATCCTGAATATTTTCCAGATTTTAAACATATTTTATAACCATTCACCAGTGTTCATAAGTGTTTCTGTAATAAGTAATCAGGACTGATGGCAGACGAAACAAGTAAAAAAGTGTCATATGCCCTTACTGCTTCATATTTTGGTTACAAATACAATGTTCGTCACCATGGCAAAATTATTAAAATAACAACAACCAAAACATCAAGGCCTACTTTCAGAATATAAAGTCGTCTCATTATTATTGACTTATTAATTGTTTGTGTAGAATAAATTACGCATATTTGGAAAAATACATACTACACAAGGAAAGGCATAGAAAAGAAATGGTAAAAAAAAAATGCACAAAAGGTTTTCTTTGGAGTTACTCAAAGAACATGGATTGTTTGGACCAAAGGTAGAAATAGGTAATAATTCACTGTTTCATTCTGCTAAAAACAGTCAAGAAATTTTGGTTTTGATTGACCAGCATGAATCCGCAGTTTCCCACAGACAAATCTTTAGGAATGTTAAAGTGTTTACAAAGAAAAATGTAACATGCTTTAATATTTTTTCACAGTAGTAGATTTTAACAAACTTGTCTTCCATTGTTGGCATCTTGTGGAGGAGAGAGCTTTTAGCAAAGGAAAATATAAAGACATCCATCTCAAGGTTAAAAAAAAAAGGTTTCTGCCTTTTTTACTATCAAGGTACAAAATAACTTCAGACTGAAATGCTTTTATCTTTCTCATCTAACAAATGCAGAAATCCCACTGTACAAACCAAAATACCATTTCTAGTCATAACCCTGCAGCGGATGGCAAGGTTATTCTTCAGATGAAGATTGACTTTTCTGAGGCCTGATAAAAAGAATGTCCATGCTAGATATTCCTTTGCTTTGTTTTATACTCTTCATTGTAATTAATATAAAAGTATTTAGAGTGACATTTTTGTTTTATTTTCAAATTCTCTGGAAAACTCTCCAATGCACACAAATCAATGTGAAAACTCAATTCTTGCTTTAAATTTTATATAGATACATATAATAATTAAGATACCAGTTTAACATCAGCAACTGTGTGCCTTGTTAAAAAGGACAATTAGACACCTCAGGATTCGGTTTACGCACTTCAACTACAAGTAGAATGTATAACACAGTGGTAGAGGAAAACTAATGTAATTTTCCAGCAAATGGCATCCACTTCCAAAAATGTACTGCAGAAATCCTCTCAAATTCTGGGAAAAGTCTTTCTTGGCTTCAAATGTCATCTGTCATTCAGAAAACTACAGAACTATCAATGTTCCAGAATGTCAATTTTTGAGGAGGCAGGCTGGCCCTGACACTCGAACAGTGACAAACCTGACATGATCCTACTAGCCAGAGTATAACAAGTGAAAAAACTCTATCCTTCAGTCATATAAAATAACACCATATAATGTAGCACGCAGTTATAGAGGATATGTTCAAATGCAACTGGGATGGCAGTAGATGCCAACTAAAGGTGTTTTTACTCAGCATTATTAAAATTATTAAAACCAATTAAATCACATGTGTTTTCCACATATGTGTGGAAAATAATAAAAAAGTGTTCATTATTTTTGTAAATTTTACTGCAAAATCTTTTTCACTTGCATGTGCTGACTGAAACTGGTGAACATTTAAAATTAATTAAATTTAAAAAAGGTTTAACTGTCATGAGAATTTATACAACCATTAAGATTTTCAACATTGTGAAGATGCAGCTTACAACCCCAAAATCTAGGTTAAAGGTCACGTTATCGCTGGATAAGTTGGTAGTTATCCGTAAAGAGTAAACAGTAAAGATTAATTTCCATGAATCTCTAACCAAGTGGTTTTTTGGACTACGCCTAAAGTAATTTCAATTTATTTAGCAGATGCTCTGATCCAGAGTAATTTATAGCAAGCCCATACAATCAGCAAGGTTATCTAGGCCCGGGAGTAGGAGCTTAGGTTTGCGTCAGTGGTTTCTAAACGTGATATAGTATGCTATCAGAAGCTTGTGGAGACGTATAGACCCTCTCCCTATAATACTAAAACCAATGTTAAACATTGGTGATGTCTGTTTAATGTCAGGATTTATGCCAGAGTCCCTTACATTAGTTTGAATCAAGCTATAAACTATAAAGAAAACAATTTAATACCTACATGATCTAATGATTATATGCCAGTGCTTTTTCTTTTCAAAAATATTAGAGAAAATAGTAATTGTGATGGGTCTTTTTAAGTTCTAATAATATTTTGGAGCCATTTCAGTTAATTTTCATAGCACTGAGATAGCACTTGTTAAGGTTGTAAATTATTGTCTTCTAACATCTGATAACTCAGTGTAAATACAGTGTAAATAGTATTGTTTGACTGATTCCCCTGCCTTTGACATTTCAAACCACTATATCCTTTTGAAAAGACTTGAAACCCATATTGGTATAAACTGGACTGCTTTCTCCTGGTTTAGGTCATACATAAACAGATTTCAGTTCGTAAAAACAAATGACAACTGATTTGTTGTTGGTTAAATACGCCGTCCCACAAGGGTCGATGTTCTTCTGTTCTTCCCATTTATGCTACCTCTTTGCAACATTATTCATAAACCTAAACTCTATTTTCACTGTTATGCAGATTCCACTATGTACCCATCAGTGAATACAGGAGAGGATTTTCCACTTACTAAAATGTCTTCTAATTTCAGGAACAACAGATCATATAATCTTGGGGACAAAAAGCCTATGTAGGAGATACAAAGACTATACACTGGACCTAGACGTGATAGAGTTTAATTGTTCAAGATCTTGGGGTTCTTACCGTTGGTCTTACCATTGAACATCATACAAAAATATGGCTTAGAGTAGCAGTCGTTCATCTCAGAAATATTTCTTAGAATCTAAGATCAGAAATTTCCTAGATTATAAGGAGGCAGAACGAATGATTCACACCTTTTTGATACCCAGACAAAAACTTTCGTAATGCTATATTATCAGGTGGCTCAAGTACAGCCCCAAATACACAAAAAAATAGTCAGCTAGGATCCTGAACAGACGTAACCCCCCCTCCCCCCCATGATCATATAACTCCTGTTCCAGCTTCATTATATTGGCTGTCAGTAAAGCATCAGGCTAAGTTACTACCACCGTTGTGTGGGTCTTCAGCATCCCGCAGAACTAAACTCTCTTTCATTTCAGCCAATCAAATCACAACCACAGTCTGCATAAATTTCACTTCCAGGGGCCTTATATAAACAGATACCATCTCTGCATAAAAATATTTAATGAGCATTCAAAATGTCAGTTTGAGAAGAATGGGGGATTTGAATAAATACATACATAAATAAAACAAAATGTAGAGAAAATTACATGACGGTATGATATATTTTATTTGTGAACTATCTTTGTTCTGTTGCTATTACTGTGGCTTAAATAATGAATGTACCATTCGCTGTGTATAATATGTTATTTAAACAAGTGAAGTACACAAAAATTCATTGTGCACTATAAATGCTGGTCCTTTTTAGTTTCTAAATATTTTTTAAAAAGCAAATTTATAACATCACACACCTATATGTTGATTACAACCTTTCTAACTCCACCCGCGAATATTGCAAAACATCGCCTTGATCAGGCCTCAGGCATTATAGTAAAATAGCAAATAGAGCCCTTTATGTGTTACAATGGTCACGCATACTTTTTAATACTTTAACTGCTTTTTGTGACGAGGCTTATATTCACAAAGGGCACCAAACCAATAGGTATAGGAAAAAGGATGTGGAGCTCTGTATCATTCTCCTTAAATGCTCCTTGATACAGTCGTAAAAGACAGGAAAGACATCAAAACTAAAATGTAAATAAAATAAAAAGACGTGTATGTGGTGGGTGTAACAGTGGAACTGGAACTAATGACATTTATGACCTGACAACTGTACAGTATTTCACAGCAGCCTTAAATAAACAGAACAATTTAATCTATAAGACTTTAAACATTTTAAAAAATTACTCTGAAGTGCAGAATACAAACATAAAAGAAAAAATAGTTATGAAACCACGAGCCCTTGAAACAAAGGATAATGAGGTCTTAGTTAGTTTCCGATAATTTAAAAAAAGAAAGAAAGAAAAAAAAAAGACTTCTGTCCCTATGGCATTAAACCATTTAAACAGTGCCAACATTATTTGTTCCCCCAGAGCAAGGTTTGTAGACTACTTCTATCTTTTCATAATGCATTCAGTTGGTGTATGTAATACATTCTCTGGGGAGGGAATAAAATAAATAATTTAATGATATTTCAGTTTATTTAAACTAAACAATCTTTGACTGGTCATGCAAGGTCAGTAGTGGATTTCTTGCTATTGCAAAATTGCTGGTTCTGGTGCTGGTGTAAGTGTAATTGCAAATTCTTGGTTCAGATATAAGTTATGTTATATCACTAATTGAAGACAAGTGTCATTAAAATGCCTGTTGTTACAAATGTCTGGAGGTCTGCTTAGCACAAATCTCTTACATAGCACTTTTTTATTCAGTTATATATTCATTCTTTGACAGGCAAGTGGCAATTGAAATGGAAATTTACAGAACAATTTCCTTTCTGAGTTTTAATTAGCATAATGATAACATTGCTAATTTGCATGCGAGAGGCAGTGTTTCGTGAAATGAGTTTTGCAGGCTGCACACCAAAACGGCTAAAGACTGGCTTCAGTGTAAATCCGTTCACTGGGGGACCATTCAGCCAGAACTCAATTAGTGCTGCCGAGCTCAGTGCAGAGTCATCAGGACAGAGGGCAGCGCTGGGTAAAATCAGGCAAGGCCCCCTGGCTACAACTAGTCTGCTGATGTGGAGAACATGATCATCTGGAACAGATGCACGGCCATTTTGAAGGTACATTATGGAAAGAAAAATATCCATGTGGCCTCTTTATTCCCAACTTGATCTTGAGGACTAAAACTTTGGCCTTAATTACCACAGCATTTCCATTCAAACATTTTCTGAAACCACTTATCTAATTCAGGGTCACAGTGTGCCGGAGCCTAACCTGGCAGACACAGCGCCCAGGGTGTTACGCCATTAAATACAGCAGGAAGCAGAAATGTAGGGGCCCAAGCCACACAATGCAGATGATTCAACATCATGTGACATATAAGAGACATGTTAAAGCGCATTGCGCCGTACACATAGATACCGAGTTTTGTGTCGATATTCCAAACAATCATCACTTTTTGAACTAATTTGCTTATTACATGCAAATACAGTAAATTGACGCTCACTGCAAGAAGAGCGTCGCTGCCATTTCGGCTTTTGCAATTACAGTGTTCTGCAGTCAACTGCAGACACATTTCACCCCATTTATGTACAGTACTGTGCAATAGTCTTAGCACTCTGGCTTTTTTTACACAGATGTACTCTTTCAAGTTTATTTTTTGTCTTCTGCAATAGTGTGTCATTAATTTTTCTTTTTAGATGTCCAAACATTAATTTTCTGAAAGAACAACAAGGAATTTTGTCACAGATGGTATGGTCTCCACAGAGCCATGATCTCAACATCATCGAGGCCGTCTGTGATTACCTGGACAGACAGAAGCAAGACAGTTAGCCAAAGTCTGTAGAAGTACTGTGGCAAGTTCTCTAAGGTGCTCGGAACAATCTACCGGTGACTGTCTAATAAAACTGCACAACAGTGTACCTAAGAGAATTTACGCAGTTTTAAAGGCAAAGGGTGGTCACAACAAATATTCCCTTTTTCTTTTTTTTTGGTGTTTGTTTAAAAAAATTTTTGTTACTTTGCAATTCATTATTTTTAATTTTTTACAATACATTAAATCTTCACTTTTAAGAATTTTCTTTTACAAGTACCAAAGACTTTTGCACAGTACTGTATATATGTACCAAACAATATACAATGTATTTATATATACAGAAGTGGCTGAAGGGACAGCAACAGTTTTCCTTTCATTTAAATAACAAATAATAGCATAAATCTAGCCAACACTTATAAGATATTTGCATGTAATCAGGTTTTATGTGAATCGTAATTGCAGTCATTGAGAAAGGTCACACATTGCATATGCAACCGATTGGGAGTCTCATTACTGGGTTGAGTGTGAAAGTCAGACATTATCCATCGTCAGTAGGATACGACTGAGGAGAATTTTGATGACAATATGTAAATAATTAACTAAATAATGGTTTGCATTAATCCCCACATACCCAGGCTCCCCATCACCATCAGCGAAATCTGAAAAAAAATCTGTATTAGTACTTAGCTTGTGGCTTCAGACTTTGCAAGTCAACGCAAAAGTAAAAAAGTCCTGCCAAATAATATGGCTTAATTGCAGAGCTAAATATGTTTGCAGTTTCTTGGCTTTGAATTTAAACACTGTGCAATTTAACTGGCTCTTGAAAACACCAATTTACGTTTTCCCTACCACATACAGCAACACTAAAAATGATTTTTTCACAAAATTTCAGAAATTTTGCACATTATCACAATGAATTTTGTGGGTTTTAGCAGTACATCTCGGTATCCCATTATCCCATTAACTCAACCAAAGAATATTAGGGTCAGCTATTTGACTAGTTTGGTCAACAACCAGGCCTGATTTTGTCCAGCCAAAAAAAATTACAATAATAAATATCTCAGAGTGCAATTTACATATCTCAACAATGCCATGTATAAATAAACACATTTCTGAATGTCCACCAGTTCCTGACCAGTACAAATTACTTGACTGAATATAATTAGTATTAGAAAATTTGAATGTAAAGCAAGTTAGCGATCATTTTCGAATTTCTATATTAATATTATTCAAGTGCTAAAGCATCTAAACTATATTGCTTGAAAATTACTTGAAAATGTGTTGCCAAATTGAAAGGAAACTACATGGCAGGCTGTAGCAGCATTTTTTATATTGTTTACTACTTTATATTGTTTACTACTTTATATTGTTATACTAAATCGGATCGATTTCCAGTCACATTGGTTGAGTGTAATAAAAAGATGCTGAAACATCCAATCCTTGCTGGTGAATAATGCCCCCTAAAATCACTCTCCCTTATTTTCCAAAAGGTTAAGAGTGTCAACGTTTGACGGGTTATATCAGTCCATACACGAATGGTTACCCCGGTCACGACAGCAGGGAAAAATGAGAAAGCCCTGTAGTGGTACTCTTTATACTATTTATTTTTTAAAGCAAACAAAGTAGCAAGTTATATCATTGAAGAACCGGAATTTCATTCTCGTCATGCTTTGTATGTGTGATTTGCACACATTAGAACAGAAATTATAAGAGCCTCTTAACCACAACAGGTTTAGATTCAGATTCCATGGAGTTAGAGACGCGGCAGTGCTGGTGACTTTCACTTTTAGCTATATGCTTGTGTTACATATAGGAGTACTGCAGCTTCACATTTTCTTCAACATAATTGTGTGGATCTAAACAAACACAGGCACTGCTATACAGGATGTTATAAACAGAAGGTAGAAAGATTTGCCAAACCAAATTGCAATTTGCTATATTATAAACAGCTAAAATACATTTTGGTTCACCCCTAACTGCTAGAACAAAACGCTGACAACATCCAAATGTTAACTAATTTCATGTATTGGAATCTTCATTAGACAGTAGACGAGAGGTCTAAAATTTTGATTGCTATATACTTTATAGTTGCTGACTGGACAGGACCATTTTATATATATATTATATTTTAATGTTCTACTTAATGCAAAATGTTTTTGACTAAGCTTAATCTTATAGGTTGGGGCACTGGACAAACTGGTTTGTATTTTATGACATTTTTATCTGGAATAACTAGCCCATCAGAAAATTATATGTTAAAACGACAGATTTGTATGCTTTGTTCAGCATAGATAATCTAAAATTGTAAAAACTGTTTATGCTACGGTTAATGTATATTGTTATTATTATTTTTCAGTGAAAATATATAAAACACACACACACATTTTAATTTTTGGAAGAGGATATGACGGAACAATCAGTGTCTTGCCCTAATTAGAACAGGCATAGCTAGTTCAGTACTTTCAGCTAATTCATATTAGCCTTTTATATTCTTTGCCTTGAATCTTACATAAGAAAAAGATCTTTAGAGTGGATTTGACTTATTCATCATAGAAATTTTCTTCTCTCCCTCAGAGAAAACAAGAAATACCATGTCTTTGACCCGTTCAATAAAAAAATATCTACTATCGTTTCTTTTTGGAATCATCTCCTGTGCAACATGATAGCCAAGTTAAAGTTATTGAAAGCCAGTTTATTCAAAAGAATCTATATCATTAAAAAGATTACTCACATATAGAGGCATTTAGAATATAGAACATTTACACTTTGAAAACGGCATCACAACGATATAACGATATTTACTTTTTGTCTGCTCAGAACCAAAGTAATACATACAAAGGAACTACCTTCTGCATAATACATGCATGTCAAATTGTATCGAAAATCACTGACAGCAATATTTCATTATATCAGGGGGAAGGTGGGAGGGGGTTGGTGAGGGTCAGCTTTTCAGAACCGTATATGGAATAACTGCTTAACACGAGACACATATAGGAGGGCATCGTTTGGGGGAATCTCATTTCCGCAGCTAAATGAACTTTGCGATCCCGGGTGCATGTCCTCACAAGCTTCTTGATTTTATATACAGTGAAGTTCCCAGGGTGGGCCTGTAGGTCTCATAGACAAAATTATGCTAAACATCTAGTTACTGCTCTGCTAAATGTTCTATACAACTGCCGGAGCATTAAAGGATTACACATCAGCAACTCAGAAGTAAGCAATTTCCCCCCTTTTTTGACAATGCACGGTAATGTTAAAAAATATACTGTGTCAGAGTCACTATTCTGCTCACAAAACAAAAATTGTCATTAATAAAATACCAATTACTTACAGACAGAGAAAACATACATTAAAAATATATGCAGTAATATATGCATATATCTGAAATATATGCAGTAATATAAAGTTTAAGGTTCAACCACCTGAGGCCCATTTGACAATTATTTCAGTATATAATAGCTAAATTATGCTTGCTTGATGTACAAAAGGTGGAACCTCAGAGGCAACATCTTTCTCTTTAATCATAATTCTTTCCTCCAGTTTTTTCCTTTTGGCATGCTTCCCACCACAAGTGATCGCCTAAGCCACTGGAACTCCAACCACAGCAAAGACATAAAAGACGACATTGAAAAAGACCAAAATATGAATACGATAACATCCTCAAGCTCAGCTCTTTTTAACTCCAGTCGATGCAAGCATAAAAAGATTCTACACCCCAGTGATCAGGTAAAATACGACCGCTTCTGCTGGGCTTTTCTATCTAGCTGAGTCTTTGAAGGGGAAGATGGAACGGTGCCCTGAAAGGTTGCCTGTGGCCAGGCGCCAACTGTAAAAAAAATAGATGGGAATTCAAACTCGGGATACAACATTTTCCTTAAAAAGCTTTTAAGAGAGTATGCCAGCAATCACTTAACCCTAGAGACACTGGTCATCCACAAATGAAACAACTTTAAGGTTTAGTTAAAAAAGCTGACAGGTTCAATGCATAGCGATTAGTTGAGTGTTCAGCACTTATCTAAGTTACTGTGGATGTACTTGGGAGAACTTCAGATCACCATTTGTTGTGACAGTAGAAACCAAGAAGGCCAAAATCAGATTAACTTTTGTTTTGATTAACATTTCAATGAAAGGGACCAAGAAGGTCCGCAAAAAAGCAGCAACTTGTAAAACAGCTATATGGCAAGTTGAAGCAATAAAATATATTGAAAAAAATAAACTACAATGCATTCCAATGTTAATATTTAAACAATAGATTTCAAAATTGCATTGGACAGATATAAGAATACAAAAAAATGTATGCCGTAAATGTATACGTAACATAACGTATGTTATTTGTTTTTACTGAACAAAGAGCTTAGGACAGAAATTCTTACAAACTTATCAATGAGTCAGTGACAAACTTAAACCCTAGTAATCTGAAAAGACACCAGTGCACTGCAGCCTTTAGCATTAGTAGCACCGGATGCGCTAATAACATCAATCTAATTGGTAATTGTTGAGCTGTGTCTAATGGATCTGTCTTCCGGCTTATTTAATGAAAGCATTACAGGAGGCAGGCTGATAGACAAAATGAGCTGGAGAGATAGCAAGAGCTCCAGGATGAAAGCATGATAACGGCAGAGGTTATACTGTCAGAACAGCAGATTGAGATATGTCAGAGACAGCACAAGGCTGGTATCCAGCTAAACCGGAAATATTTCTTACTTTTTTTACATGTGGCATTACGCAGGCATGTAAAACTGTAAAACTTGCCTCAGGCCACAGCATCTTGTATATCTAAATCCACCACTAATGGTGGCTTAAGCCCCAATAAGCCCCAAAACAATACAAATCTTTTTTTTCTTTGCATTCAATCCATGAGGATTGTATGTACTGTTACATGTGTTAATGTGTATATGATCTCAAAACTGAAAGCTCACTAAGAAACGTATTGGGCAAACGAATGCCGGACCATCATTTTTAATGCAATGTTCAATAATAAAGCAGAAACTAACATCCAGATGAAACAAATTAACAGCACGGTCATTACAGACAAACTCTAGACAACACGTAATTACATAAATGAATAACCTCCAACTGAAGAAATACAAGACAAAAAACAGCTTTAAAAACAAAAATAAACCTCAAGCATTTACTTTATGCAACAGTAAGTTTTTCATACAGGTCTACTTGCAAGTGGAACGTAGTGATGGTAAAAACGATTTCCCACACAACCCAGTCCCCAGTGATCGCCACACTTCAAAGAGGTGCAAAGCCTGTACAACTCAAAACATGCATTTCGTCCCCATACACACCTTTCATTCAATGACCTTTTCACTGCTTGACAGCTGCGGTTTCCAGCTGTACTGCACCTTTCATACATGACGGCGTCGCTGCAAAGACAATCAGCCTTACAGCCAAACTCATCTGGGAAAGGATCAATCAATATAAACACCCCGACATGAGGGGGCTGGTGGAAGGGGATGGGGGGGTTCTTGTATCGTTTACTTTCAGTGAATCTATCATGCATGAGAACCTCACAATGTCTCACCAAGCTGTTTCTTTGCCCAAGATTAGAGTGAGTAAGGGTAACTCATTGCTAGCTGAGGTGAAAGCATCCGGGAAGAGTACTAGATCTCATTGAACCATGATGGGGGCAACTATTTTTCCCAATGCACTTTCATCTTTTATCAGTGGAACAACCTAAGACAAGCCCCATCTGAGATTATCTTATTTTTCTAAATGTATGTATGTAAGTATGTAAGTATGTATTGTATGTATATAAGTAAAAGCGGCTTAGATGTCAGCTAGAACATTTTTGTACACTTTTCTTTTACAGGGGTTTCTGTTTATTTTTAATTTTTGCAAATCTTGCTGCACAGTTCCATCCATTTTCTTGCCCCCGTACAGAAACAAATCTCACTCCAAATGTGAACAAATTACTAAAAATAAAATCTCAATCAAGACCGACACCCTTGAACTCGAAAGAAAGCAGTAAGCAGGGCCCTCTTGCAGGTCTAATCCCCAATCTGTCAGCACAAACACAACACTTAAAGAGATTTCCAACCTG
Organism: Hiodon alosoides; assembly: GCA_025775065.1. Lineage (NCBI taxonomy): Eukaryota > Metazoa > Chordata > Actinopteri > Hiodontiformes > Hiodontidae > Hiodon > Hiodon alosoides. The sequence goes on along the minus strand of JAOYSI010062035.1, from coordinate 33,654 downwards.
GTGTTTAGAGATCTGTGCATGAATCTGAGCCATTCAAGGCAATTGTTACCATCAGGATAAATGTTTAGTCGCATGGCTGCACCATGTTTAAAATTCTTTGCATTTCTCTCAGACCAAAAATTTAAAAAGTAAAACTTAAGGGTTTACTTTTTTCTTTACATGTTTAGGAAGAGAAAAACATTTTACTTGTACATAAAACATCAGTAGAAACCTTAATTCATGTCATAATATTCACAGGCCTGATCACATAAAATTGAGTAGCTGCAAATGTGAATACTTACAAATAAAACTAGTTTTGATTTATTTATTATACTTAGCTATTATTTTCCTTTGGTCAACAACTCTGTGACAGGTTTATTGGACCAGTGGCTATGTGTATATATATATTATTGGCTATGTGTGCCAATGAGGAGATGTAAAGATAAATTTTTTATGCTCAACTGGATTGTCTTGGACACCCCTGGTCAACAGTTGTTTGCCTCCATCAGACTTCCATGCATTTCTGTATCTTCTAAGGAAATATACCAAACGACCCTCACCTCGGACTCTAAGCATAATCTAAGTATGTTGAACACTGAAGACAGTATTTTTTCTCTCCATATCAATCACTTTTAAAAAAACATTATCACAAAGATTCATATTAGTTTTTTTTTTTTTTTAATTAAGCATGATAATTCAACATGATAAAAACTTAAGGATGTCTTAAAGTCTGAGTCAGCTGGCACCATGTGTTGTGGGGGGAGGGGGAAAGTCCCTGCTGTGTGTGTCTGTCTGCTACTTAAAAGCAATTTTACCAAATCAAGTAGTGGAAAGTTTTAAGGTTTCTTGAATTGTAAGCCGAGCCATTATTGGAACTTTACTTCTGCCAAGCGCTAATGGCTCAGAGCTTCAAACTCTACAAGCTCTTTATCAATCTGGAGAGGCAACATTTTCCACACTTTGTCTTAAGTGTGTCATAATGAGGCAAAATGCCACCGCTGATTCCCAACTGGTATCGAGCAAAGATTAATAGATAGATGTAGAGTATGACGAAAAATCACTACATGCCATGAAAAATGAACCATCTTAGAAAAACAGTTCAGGGAAAGAGGAACGGGTAATTATTTTATGACAAGGTAAACCATTTGACAATAAAATAACCATAATTAAGACCAAATCAAATTATTATATATAAATAATGCACTTGTCTGACCATTCCTTTGTTGAACAAGCTGCAACTATAAAGACTCGCATGAGAAAGCCTGTACTGGAAACAGGGTATGGAAGACCATCACTATAGAGAGCTGAAGTCGTGTCATCACTATGTATGCAAATAGCTTCCGGTTCGCAACGTTTTTTTTGCCATAGGGATTTAGAAAAATCGCCCACAAAGGGTTTGTGTTAAACACAGGCTTAGGCTATCTTATAAGTTTTGTTGTTGAGTTACTCTATTTAAATAAGTTGGCCCATTATAGGTTTTTTTTTAAGCACATATGTACTGACAGCAAGTAAAAAGCTAATAAACTGCAAACTGTTAAAAGAATGGAACTCCAACACAGGCACATGCTTGTGACCTCTCCTCCACTAGTCACAAAACAAGCTAGCTTAGAACACACCTGCCCGTAAGCACTGTCCCAATCATAATCAGTAGGATTCCTGCTATCTCTTTTTAAACTTATGTTTTGGCTTTGCCAGTTTCAGACTTTTCAAGTTTTTGACATGACAACATGACAATAAAAGCATAGAAAGGGGTGAGGACCCCTACAAATCTGGACATGTAGAACATTGCATTTTCAGTGCAGGTCAGTTTACCTGTGCTGTTAGGGCAAGCATGAGGGACAAGGTGTCCCTGAGTGTAGGTTAGGAAAGGATTCTTTCTACCTCAAACGAGTGCTCTCGGAGAGTGCACAAATATAGTCACACAACAGCATTGGCTATTTTTGCGATCCACAACTTCAGCCGGACTGATTGAATGTCACTGGAAAAAACCTGCCACTTCCTGAAAAGAAATCCACCCAGTGCAGGAGCTGGCTGTAACAGCCATCCAGGCCCTACAATCCTCTTTCAAGAGACCTCACAGAGGAGGGTCACCAGTGGCTCAGGAATATGCTGAAGAGCAGCAAAGTTTAGGGCAGTTTACTGAAGGGCAGTTTACTGGGTCCTGGCTGCAGCCACGTGAACCAGTACTGTATCAGCCTTTTCGTTTGCCACTCTCAGCGACTGATATAGTGGCTCGCCAGGTGCACCTCCGACTGAACAGTGTTTTGGCCAGCATGGAGGTGTCAGAGGAGCAACAGGAGGCCATCCAGGCAGCATCAACCGGCCAGCACTCAAACCCCAATTGGCACATCTAGAGAAGAGGGAGGCTGACTGCCAGCAACTTTGGAGGGCAAAGAGAGTAACATCATCTCTTCTTAACAGGGTGCTTAGGCCGCGAGTTTTGGATGGTCTTCTGTCTGCACAGTGGGGTACCATCAACGAGGTGGAGGGCACAAAAGCTTTTGCAGCAGCTACACTGATGGCGGACAGCTACGCTGGTAACTAGCGTTATGCTAGCGAGCAAGGCTAATAATGTTAGCTACAATTAGAAAATGAACCTAAGCTACAATTTAAAAACCTACACAATAATACTATAACGACAATTAATAACAAATACTAAAAATGAAGACTTGAAAGTATTAACAATAATTACGAAAAGAACTAAAGATGATTTAAATAAATATATTTAATGAATATGCTTTCAACAAAATTTTTAGGCGGCAGGACTAGCAAGCAAGTGGTTAGCTTGTTAGTTTAGTTGCACTGTGGGGTGAAGTACTAAGTTAGCGACTGGTGCCTTACTCAGAATGGTTCTACCTACTGAAAGAGCTCGACTTAAAGAGCGTAAAATTTATAACATATTCCAAGCCTGACCTTTTTATTTATTTATTTAATTTTACTAAATCCCTATGGGCATAATGAATGGGATTTTTTCGTTAGGAACCGGAAGTCCGAAAATGCCAGTTTCGTGGGTGATTTTGGACTACAGTATGACATTGACTCTCTGTAGTAGCCGTAAAACAATCTTTACTTTAATTGGTTCACATATTTGTTTGCAGAACAATTTAAATTTTAATTAATTCTAAACCACATTCAGAAGGCCAGCAGGGGCACAACCACCTAAAAACCAGAACATTTTTAGTCCCTGTCCAAATTTTTTTCTCTTGATACGGTCAATAGTTCAAACTGAAATTGCTTTTCCATGGTTGAAAAAACGACCATTAAAAAAATAATAATAAATAAATAAAAACCCATTTATAAAAATGTATTTTATTAAATGGTTAATTTAAATGGCCTAAAACAATAATTGCACTATAGCTTACCTCTCTCTGCTCGCTGCAAATCTTACACAGCCACTGTGTTCTCTTCTGGGCACATGCAGTCTCAATTCCACACTTTGTACACACTTTCTGAGAGAGAAAAACAGAAATAAATCACACACAAACACTTTAAATGGACCTATCAATTTACTCTCCCTCAATGCTTTACTTTGCCGTCAAGTTGGTTTTAAGAAGACTGTTTCCCCAAATCTTTTCACAAGAAATTAGGCTAAAGAAGACTGGCTCGCAACAATACGTTGAAAAAGATGACTTAAGCCAATATACTTGCTATAAGAAAACACTTGCTTTATCCCACAGTCACTCTCATAGTTAAGTCAAATGATCAATCAAAAGATTGAAGACACAAAGATCAAATATTGGCTTCTATTCAACAATCCATACACAGACAATACAATATTCTAACAATGTGATCATAGAAAATAAATGATTTTCCCTGCTTTTTAAATCTAATAATTTTAAATATTAAATAATTCATCCACAAATTTTGGCAGGAACGATAGAATTACATGGAATGTCTAAAAATTCAATTAAAAAATGCGTGTAATATGACAGTGTGTTTAGTACCACCGATCATTTAATTACTTCTGGTTTATCAAAGCAGATGCCACTTTCCCTTTCAATGTTTGCAGGTTCTTAGAGATCACACTTTGTTTCCAGTGTCCAGGATCCCTCCAGTCACCAGACTCTAGATCCACGCAGACTCTGGGTCCCGAACATGAGGCCACCATATGTCTCACACTGCCCTTTCATGATATGGAGCGACCTAGGGGTGCTAGTGATTCACCTCCAGCCATCTGGGCCCACAGTGCCTAAAACCCAGGCAAGTAATTGCACTGTTGGTGTGCTGAGTGTGAGGACTACATATAAACATCTATGATACACAGAATCGTCATTGTGGCCATGGCAGCTAGTCCCGTCTCTGGTGGTGTAGTGCCCTCTGGTGGTGATTAAGTAATATACAACATGAAACAATCTAAAATTCTCTTTCACAACAAACCTATTAATGAAAGAAAGCCCTATTTTTCAGTTAAACCTGGTGAGGACTTACACATTTGCAGACTACAATAATGCCCCAAGGATGTAAAATATCTGACAGGCCTGTCTATTATTACATTTCTTGGAAAACTGAAAGGATAGTTCTAGGCCCTAAAAATCCCAGTAACATCAAGACAAACTTAATTCTGAGTTTAGATGGCTATTTTGTGCTTCCAAATTGACTTAAGATCTTGCGGTAACAATTAATCCAGATCTCTCATTAGAATACTATTGTGAAGACTTGGTATAATATCTGGGCCTTAGTGAGGTGGTGACTTTTCTGTCTTGTTTTGAATAAACTATATGATTCATCTTATGCTTTAATCTGTAATTTTCTCTCAAATAGTTGGAAGAGCATATCCATGTTTTTGTCAACTCTAGACTAGATTGTTGTAATGCCCTTTTGTCAAGCTTCCCCCCTCACTGTGACATAACCTTTACAATGTGTGCAAAACTTTGCTTTAGGGATCTTAACTAGAGTTGTAAAAAAAAGTTTACATTATCAAACCACAGTTTTCGGAGGCTCTCTGACTGGCAGTGGATGTCTAGCTGGCTGGCTGGCTGGCTGGCTGGCTGGCTGGCTGGCTGGAGGCATGCACCTAAAATAAAATCAATTTCCACTGAATACAAGTTAAATTAACCTACCATTAAAGGTTGCCTCAATGAGTGAATACCAATAAACACTTTAATGACTGAGCACTAGAGAATCCAAAACAGAACCGGACAATTGACTGAGCAGTAGTAAGCCAAAAGTAAGCCTAATTATAAAGCTTATTACTAGTTGGGTGGGGGTAATAATGGTAATGCCATGTTTTATATTTTTTATTAGATAGACAGAAAAGGATATTACAAAAACAAAAAAAACAATTGAAAGCTAACAACCTTGTATGGTACATAGGATAGCCAAATCACTCGGAATCTGCAATTTTACTTCATAACTTCCATGTTACATACTGTCGATGCAAACACTGTGTGCCCATTAAAAAAAACTAAAACTACATTACACTCCTTCCCAGTAAGCAACTAGGCCCCCACCCATGAAATGTGTATAGTCTAAAACTTGGAGAGGATCGTGTCCCTTTTTTGTTCCCAAGGCAATGTCAGCCGCTTGGAAAGCAGACAGGAATTTCCAAGATTTCCTGCAGAACCTATGGCAGTGCATCAGCATTACCATGCTCAGCCAAGCAGCGGTATTCAATGTCATAACGGTAGGCTGACAGGATGATGGCTCAGCATTGCATTCTTGCAGCTGCCAACACTGGCATTGCCGTCCATACAAAAAAGTTATGATATCATATTTTGTCATGTGTCCAATGTGTCGGAGGCGAATCCGAAGCCCATCGGGCTCAGAAAAATCCTTGTACCCAAGGTAATAATCAGAATCAGAACAAAACTTATCAGAATTAAAGAGAACCCTAATCACAATCACAGGTGGGATGCATTTGGTAATGTTAATGTTCCAAGATTTTCAATTTTGGACTTAGGAACTACACAAGAAAACTTTTGAAAATGTTTTCAATAAAGCAATTCTAGGTATTAAACTACATCTTCTAAACTACTTCTTTGTCTTTTGATTTAGTATCCATTACCAGGATCAATACACCTCCCTACCTCTCTGACCACAACCTCATCTAATTTTCTCATCAGTCTCATCCCTTCTACTTCCCCCCTCTCCTCCCACTGTCTCTCTCCATCACAATCTCCATTCGTCTCCTTCAAGCCTTTTCTCAGTAATTTTCCCTTCTCTCCCTCCTATCACTGTTTTCACCCACTACAGACTCAGCAGTACCATAAGTTATCTGCAATAAGGTCCACCTTCGATCATCTTTGTCCTCTTTTCCCCCCAGACCAGCAAGAAAGCTTCCACCAAAACCTTGGCCCTCAGACACCCTGCACATCTCCCAAGCTCCACTGAGACCTGCAGAAGTGAAGGAAGTACAGACTGCAGAAGTACCCTTCTGTGCAGAAGACTTAGCTGACCACTTTTGACAGAAAGTAGATGATATCCACTCCACCGTTACTGATCCGACCAAATTCTCTCCACACACTTTCTCTGCCCACTCGACCCACTCTCGTCTCCACTACTCCAGACATTCCCAGACACCTCACAGCCTCACTAAACTCCACCCAGTCCACTGGCTGCTTCGCTACTCTATTCAAGAAGGCCAGAATCACACCTCTACTCAAAAAACTGAAGGGAACTCGTCGGTACCACTCCTCCTTGACCTCTCCGCTGCCTTCGACACTGTCGATCGCCAGACATTCATCTCCACGCCATCTGAGATGGGAATCTCAGGCAATGGTCTTACCTGGTTTGCTCCCTATCATTCCGGTCGCTCTTGCCTGTAGAGACCCTTTCCCTGCCCCACACTACCTTACTATAGGAGTCCCCCAGGGCTCAGAATTGGGCCCCCTCCTCTTCACTTTACACATGAAATCTCTAGGCAAAGTAATCCCTGTTCATGGGTTTTCTCATCACTGTTATGCTGATGCTCAACTTTTTCTCTCATTTCCCCCTTTACATATCTAGGAGATACTCCCAAACAGCTCCACCTGCATCCCCACCAGACCCTTGTGATCCTTTACAGCCATGCACCTAGTGGTATCTTATGGATTCGAACATCATCCAGTGGACTTTTCTCATCACTCTCACCCAAATGGTGGAGTGCCCTGCCTGAGACCGAAAGATGATCTGAAGAAACTGAAAACCTACCTCTTCCAACAATACATCACACCAGTCTTGAATCCCACCACCAGCCCAGGAACTGACTGCTATATTGAGGCTTTTGTTCATTTTGCTTTTTTGTATTGCATGTTATGCCCTTTGCGGCATGGTGGCCAGGGGTCCCGGGTTCAAGTCCCAGCTCGGGGTGTCTGTCTGTGTTGAGTTTGTAAATTCTCCCTGTATCCATGTGGGTTTCCACCAGGCGCTCTGGTTTCCTCCCACCGTCCAAAGACTTGCGGGTTAGGTTAATTGGCAATACTAAATTGCTCTGTGTGTGTGTGTGTGTTGCCCAGCGATAAGCGGTTTCGAAAATGGATGGATGTTATGCCCTTTGTAGCACTAGTCTTTGTACCTTTTTGCAGTAGTCGTCCATTGGGCATGGTAGCTCAGTAGCTGTCATTGCTGGTTAACCCCTAAACTATGTCACTTTTGTACATCACTCTGGATAAGAGGGTCTGCTAATGACTAAATGTAATGTAATGGAAGTAAAATTGTACCCAAATATCAGTGAGTACTGCACCAATGAAGTTACCTTTTGGGCACCATTCGTAAACAATTACTTCTTTTGAATAAGAGCCACAATGAGTAATCCCAAAGTTTTTCCATGCGTCAGTGCTATGCAAAGAATACAGCCTAGCAAAGAATCATAGTTATACATATTGAGCACAGTCTGAGATTAAAACGCATTGTGCACAATGATGTGTCGACCAGGGCGGTATTTCACAAAGTGGGTTCAACAAATCCTGGATTAACTATAGTTGGCTGAAGTTTTCAGTTCTTGGGCTCTCTCAGTTACATCAGGGCAGATTCTACTTTAATATGTCCAGCTAAAGTAATCCAGGTTTAATCACGATGTTTGCTTGTGCACATAGTTCTTAAAAAGGCAGCTGTGGCGAGTGATGAAACCCTGATTGTAACCATAGTGTTGGTGGCATAAGGAAATTAACGTAATTGATTTATCTGTGGTTGTGCAGAGATTCATAGTTGGAGTTAACAACATACAATAATATAATCATGGTGAAGTACAAAACAGTTGTCATAACAAAGGCAAGATTGGAAGGTGGTAGATCAATTACGCCTTCACCCGTCAGTAAAATTAATGATAAAATATAAAGGCATATGCATTACGTTGCTAACATAATTAGAAATATTCCCATTCACATCATTAAAATCATAGTGGGGTTCAGTCCTACAATAGCAACTGTAAATATCCATATACGCATTAATATCCATTTATTTATTCATAAACAAGATTTCACAATGGACATTGCCATATGCGGAGAGCCGTCTTTTAACGTTGTGATTAATTATTTTAGTAGATACAGGTAATTCCATACAGGAGCCTAAGTAGTGTTAACTACAACATTTTTTGTTTAATGCACATCTTTTAAAAATGTCATCAAATTACAAAAAATGATACGTAGTTTCACATTTAAAATAAACAAAAAACTTTTACTTTAATTAAATTCACTATATTCAATGAACATGTCCAAAAAAATTACAAACACATAGAATTTAATTCAATATATCAATACATTACTATGCTATATACTATAGCCGGCACACACACACACGGCTAAAAGTATGTGAATACCTGCTTGTTGGACATCTCATTCCAAAATCATCAATATGGAATCGGTCCCGTTTGCTGCTACAACAGCCCCCACTCTTTCCATTAGGCTTTCTGCTAGATGTAGGAACATGGCTGCAGAGACTTCCATTCAGTTACAAGAGCATTAGTGAGGTCGGGTACTGATAGGAAATTATGCCTGGCTGGCAGTCGGTGTTCCAATTCATCCCAAAGGTGTTCAGTGGGGTTGAGGTCAGGGCTCTGTGCAGAACAGGTCAAGTTCTTCCATACTGATCTCGACAAACCATTTCTGTGTGGACCTCGCTTTGTGCACGGAGGCATTGTAAAGCTAAAACAGGAAAGGGTATTTCTGAAACTGTTGCCACAAAGTTGGAAGCACGGAATCATCTAAGCTGTCATTGTATGCTGCAGCATTAAGATTTCCCTTCACTGGAAATAAGGGGCCTAGCCTGACCCGTGAAAAAAGCCCCAGACCATTAATACTCCTCTACCAATCTTTACCAATAGTTACTATGCATTGGGGCAAGTGGCATTCTCCTGACATCCTCCAAACCAAGATTCGCTCATCGGTCTGCCAGCTGGTGAAACGTGATTCATTACTCCAGAGAACACATTTTCACTGCTCCAGAGTCCAATGACGGCAAGCTTTACACCACTCCAGCTGAAGCTTGGCATTGTGCAAGGTGATCTTATGCCCTCATGCGCAACCAAGCCAATGTTGCAATTTCATGCTAGGTTATGGTGGAGCCCGTGCAAACGCAAGTGTTAAAAGGATTGGCTTAAACTAGTAAACAATATTTAGATGTGGTAAGGTGGCGGTTAGATACCCCTCATAAATATTTGTTCCCTTTAAGAAGTGATAACGCAGAGAATGCGTTTCAAAGGCTCTCTGGCATAATTTCTGAAATGTCGCCGTGTTCCTGTTCCTTCAGAACACAATTTCACCATTCACCCCTGTCCTATGCATAAATAACCCGAGGGCTTTTTCTTTTCATGGGACCACCTAAAATTATTAACATTAATGATTGAATGCACAATACATTGTATAGCCAAATTAGAAAAAGGTCATTTACATCGATAGTCCTAAAAATAAAACAAACATACCGTGGCAAAGTTTACAGCAACGAATAACACTACAATCCTCGGTATAAAACAGTTATCTTCTAGTAGTTCAGCCATGTTATAACTGAAATCCCAATTCCCCATTGTTGTCAACCTTTATTAAATTTTCTGTCCATTGGAACCATTTCTTCCTGTGCTTTAATTTAATAAAGTAAGTACCTTTGCAATGACTTATCAAAGAGGAGTAGGGCAAGCAGAAAGCCATACATTATGAAAAATAGCATCTGCTTTGCACAGCAGGTAACCTAAACTGCTGTACCATTGTGCTTTGGTGTAATCCCCAGTGGACAACTCACAACCAGAATGCTTGTTAATTTAACAACAAATAAATAAAATATGAACCAATGCATATTCCTATTTGCAACCCCCCATAATAATTCATTTATACAACCATATGATTTGAAACAGAGCTGCAATGACAAACCAGGTGTATTTAATAATTTGAACTTGAATTCATTGTTCAACTGCTGTACCTCCAGGACAACAGTACAAACCACAAGAATAAATCACTCTGATAGGAAACACAGAGGCCTGCACTGTCACCCAAGTACAGAGACAAGCTGATCAGTGTCAGACAAGCAGCAGCAGCAGCAAAAAAAAGAAGTTAACTAAAAAAAAAGTTGTAAAGAGGCTCAGTTTATAGTGAGATGAAGCTCTAAACTCAGGTGCCTTTAGTAATGATGAGCAACACTCGTACCTTTAGTAATGATGAGCAACACTCGTACCTTTAGTAATGATGAGCAACACTCGTACCTTGCGGCAGGCCCGGCAGAAGACTGATGCGGTGCCCAGCAGCCCCAGAAGCTCTCCACAAAGTAAACACTGAGTGAGGCCATTCCCCACGGCAGACTTCCTCATGTTCTCCAGACGGTCAACAAGTCTCCTGAGAGATACAATCAGAAAACCTTTTGTCAAGCCACAATCTTACAGAACACAGCATATAGATTTTGCTCCATATGTATCTATGGATCATATAAGTAATTGAATTTGACTTGCATTTTTAATAATATTAGGAAATGATCTATACCCCTAAAATTATGCAAAGCTATGCTGGTAGCTCAGCACGATCGATAAGAGTGCAAAAAAACCAAACACATTTATTCTCATTTCTCATTAATTTTCCATACCCTCCCTAAGCTCAGCAAAGGTATACAGCATTTCAATGAATGGTTTAGGATTTTATAATATTAACTTCTATGCTAATAGAATGCTTCTATGTGTTTGTTTTATTGGCAGTTCCAAGATCATTTTTTGCTTTCATATACATTTGCCTGACACACCTTCTCTGTATTCATGAGAATCCCTTCATTCCACATCACCACATGATACTGTTCAGGAAAAACACGCTTAACCCCAAGACATTCTCTCAGAATACAGATTGTTTTTGAAATCATCATGTTTGTTGAGGTTTCTACCAGCTGAGTTCATAGTGACTGATTGAAATACTTTTCTAGTTTAATTTGAACTGCTGTCTGATAATTACCAGGTTTAAAAAACAAAAAAAACAACAGAGGACACAGGTGCACAAGGCTCGACAATCAGTGTTCAACTGTGTTAAGCATGTTAACTTGGTGTGATTTTAGGGTTAGGGTTAGGAGCAACATGTCTAGGCAGTCATACCCGATTCTGCGCTGCTCCGTCTGGTCCAGCTGCTCGGCCCTGCGAATGACACCTATAATGACGTCCAACTCCTTTTCATCCAGGGCCTGGCTCTTCCTCTGCCGCTCAGAGCGAAAAGTGTGCACAGACCAGCCTGTCTGCAGCCTAAAACAACGCAACACTGGTCTGAGCAGAGCTGTAGCTGGAAAAACCCGGCTCCAATCGGCAACACTCAATCGGGGTTAACGGGGGCTGATGGGCAGCAGTTCTTTACTTAGTTAACTGTCTTTATATTAGTCTAATTTTAGGGCTTCCAACCAAGACCATTAAGCATTGTCACAGCATTAAAACTAATTATTTGACATAATTAGTGATAACTAATAAGATATTGTATGGCTAACTTTGGAGATATGCAGATGTGTTGTAGGCCTTTAACAACATGATTTTTTGTAAATATCCAGGAAGCTTTAGCTATCTAAAAGTGATGTGCATATAGCTGCTTTGAGATTAAGCGGCTTCTGAGACAAAACTATAATAAACCGTGTCTCACTACGGCGGTTCTATGTGCTAACCATTACTTGAGTCACACTTGTCTGCACATGGCACCCGACAATGCACAGATGCTTTAAGACCCATCCACAAGTGAGAGATTTAGGCACAAATCACCCCAGAGAGACAACAGAGCTGTTTACTTACTTTGCCCTCAATGCTAGTTGTCGGTCATTAGGACAGACCCACTGGTCAGCTCCCTTCCCAAACATAGTGTCAGTCATCTTCCAAGATAATCTTAGGGGTTTCTGTAAGGCCTGCAGACATAAATTGTGTTACTTTTAACTCCAATGTAATGATAAACTAAACATAAACTTATACATTTCTAAAAGATGCCTCCACCATAACATCAACTGTTAATGTTAATTTATTATGCAAACATAACTGAATCCACAAACGTCAATGCAAACCAAAATTTTAAATCTGTGCTAAACTATTTATGTCTTCAATAATGTATATCAAGTCAAATCATTTTATGCCAATTTTTTTGCAATTTTGAAAAGATACAGCAAGTCACCTTGCATAAGTCTTCTAATTAACATCAAAACTTATATTTTTCATGCAGTCACATCTCTCTCTGATGCCAATAAAAAAAAAGAAGTTAAATCTAGAGTTGATTGTTCAATGGTTCAGACTGCCAGTTGAAGCACTATGTACTGCTAGCCAGGAGGTTAAACTAATGGTCAACAATAAACTTGGGTGTCTCTCTGGTGAAGGCTGCATAAAACATTGGTTTCCTAGTGACAGCTTGAATATAGAAGTTGCCCTAGGCTAGAGACAGCTATGTTGCTAGAGCCAACTGTTTCTACATGCCAGGCAGTAAATATATTGTGCAACATCTTTTCAATTAGAAACAGTGGCAACAGCTGTGATGTGGGTATAAATAAAGTACATTTTCAAAACAAAGAACAATGCGCCTCTTAAGTAAATAACCTTTTTCTATTGAGGCTATGCAGAATATGACAACATTAACATATCTGCCCACTGAGCAATAATACCACTCTGGAAAAAAAGGGGTTGCCTAGAATCGCCTTTATAGCAGACAACGTAATAGAAAGGGGAAGAAAATAAAAAAAACCTCTTATGTCAAATATACTCTCATTTCTTTTTAGATACAATATTGTGCACAGGCTGCAATACTAAAGTAAAAGCACTTTACTCAGAAAACAAACAGCTGCCACTTCCCTACTTTACTCCAGCACCAACAATGAGTCATCCAATTCTCTGTTTTCTGACGTACATGTCATTTTCGCTCCGGATTGGACCCATGAAAAAAAACAAATTCTTCCTCTTGGTGATGTTTCTAATTGATTGCACTACATTTATGTCATTTGTTGTCCAAAAAAAAAAAAAACTAAAAAACAAAGACTATACCTTCTGAAGTATTCAAGCTTCATGAGGTTATCTGATGTTGAAATGTTAAATTGGCTCTGAAGCTACAATTATTTATTTTTGTCTATAAACCTAAATTGCCTTAATGACTTAAGTCAGCTCTGTGGCAAAACAAATAAAGTAAAGTAAGTTAATACACTCTATTATTTCCCATACACATGCTAAAACATCACATCTACATGGTTTATATAAAACCAAAAAACAATTTCTCAGGTCAATTAATGATCAACTTAAAATAAAGCATGCAACACCATTCAGAACAGATTGAAGTATTTACAGAGTAAACAGTGTAAAAGGGAGTTTACCTTGTGCACTTCCTTCAGTTGGAAAAATATCAAAGCTGTACAGCTATTGGCTGATTCCGAATCCCCCCATCCCCCAATCAAGGAGAGAAACGAACAATAGAAAATTTTCCCATGCCTTCTGCCAGAAGCTCACACACTGCCTGGCAAGCTAATCACGTGACAAGAAACAATTCCCAAAAACATCCTGTCCTTCAAGAGGATGCTGAGAACTAAAAAAGGTTGCAATGGCAAAGCGGTACCATAGGCAGCAATAGGAAGAATACACTCATAATGGCTACTGACATATCTTTTAAATTAACAAGTGGTTCTACAAGCAAGAAATGAAATGTAATATTCAAATATATGAAATATTTCTATTTAAATAAGTGAATGTTTGGAATACAAGATACAAGTACCACATTTATAAACGAGTTAGCTACACTTGTAGTTAGGTTGGGCGCTAAAGTATAGTGTCAGAAGAAGCAATAAATGTGTAGGAGTCATAAAAAGATCTCAAATGTTCTCATTTTTGTTATAAATCATTTGTCAAAGTAAAGACCTTCAATACATTTCTGTTGTGAACACCAGAAACTCAGAGGGAACGAGAGCTTTTTAATTTTCCTCTCTGGATAGCGAGAATGGGTGTAAAATTGAGAAATCGCATGGTAAGGCCAGATTTTGCCAAACCTAAAAATAGTTGACTTGGAAGCTGTTAAACTTTCTGTCGCTAAGTAATGGTTTACATTATGCTTTGCACGCCTCCATCTTTCCAGTGCCTTACAAATTTGGAATCACCAGATAAGTGTGCTAATGCACCTCACTTTGTACCCACAGATGTTGCCACCACCCACAGGGAGGGTGAGAAAGTATCACTAGTTCCCTCAAATACACGTTGCCTTCAGGTCAACGCCTCTTTAACACTCTGCATTACAGGTTCAGAGCCTACTTGCACGTCCCTCTCAGTGCTACCGCATCCCGGGAAGCCGATGAGAGATGCTCGTTAGCAACGATGCATCACCCCGCCACAAGGCTCTGCCAACTGACCCGGTCACCATGACCAGAGCTGTATTTAAACGAGCAAACTCTAGCTCATAAGTGGAGCAGGACATTACTGAAGAAGGTAGTGCGGCAACAGTACTCTCATTTTCTCATCAAATTAATTAGATGTGTAACAAATTTAAAGGTTCAATGAACCTCAGTTCAGCCCTTCACAGTACCAAGTATTGCTGACAGGAATAAAATAAAAAAAAACACCACCACATTAGTTCAAATTACAAACACAAAAAAAAAAAAAAAAATTCTATTAAACATATGGACAACATATACTTCAATGATTCAAGCCTATGATTATGACTCATATTTAAAACTTCAGAAATTCTACTAAATCATTACAGCGACTGAATTGAAAGTGAAACCCCCAGTTTACTAAATTATCGAAAGATTCCCTAAATGTATTCTTCTACATATACCTTCAAAAAATGCAAAATAGATATAAGAGTTCAGTTTAATGCATAACCTGCATCTCAGGGAACATGACTTTCAATCCAATTAAAATCTGTAGTCTGGAGGTATGGGGACACAGGTATTTTTA
Source organism: Hiodon alosoides (assembly GCA_025775065.1). Lineage (NCBI taxonomy): Eukaryota > Metazoa > Chordata > Actinopteri > Hiodontiformes > Hiodontidae > Hiodon > Hiodon alosoides. Next base: position 18,407 of record JAOYSI010062035.1, on the reverse strand, counting down.
AGTGATTAAACAATTAATTTACCCACCTTTGCTGGTTGATGCGCTCCCCCTCATCCAGCTGCTTCAGTTGCCTATTTCAGCAAGAAAACAGCATGTGAACTTCAGGCCAGTTCAGCACGGTAGTTTCAAAAATAGCCCCGAACAGTCAACCTTATCCAGCAGTGCTGTTACACTCAAGCATGGAGCCCATGAGAAATCCCGGTGGCGGTCTGTTGCCTTCTTTTGAATCTGGTTCACAGGGACAGGGCAGCTTTCCTTCCCCAGAGCAAAGAGCTATGCGGTAGTTTAATGCTTCCTCCCTCACCCTGTCGTTACCTTGGTTCCTTGGACAAGCGAATGGCTGAGGTCATTCGTGTTGTTTTTTTTTTTTTTTTTCTCCCTAGAAACTGCCTGGGCCACGTGCCCTTTCATGAACAAACAGCCTCAGTCTGCTTACATAGCCCTGGGAGAAAAAGTACCATTTAACAAGTGCTGCACTAGGTTACAGCTGTTCTGTACTTAGGAGACAGAGGTGGGCGGAGTTGGTAATAGAACACCTATGAAACCAGTCCTTCTACTTCACAACATTTATTTAAATCCAGATACCATGTTTTTCAAAAGACAGTGATCTGCTTTTCCAAGTAACTTAAATACTTCAATTAGCACTGCATTTCTTAATATGTTAATGGGTGTAGATGAGTAACTGGAATCTGTCTCTTTCACTTACACACTTTTCAATTCTGAATATTTAATCATTAAGAGTGCCAACATAAGATTTTACTTTTAATAATTAATACAGGAAAAACGCTTTTTATTTTAACACCTACTAAAATCAGCCAAAACATGATCTCTCTATTGTCAAAAGTAATGAAAATCAAGTGTAAATCTCTCTAAAGTAAAATATTTATATATTGTATATACACATACATTAGAAATTAGACCAATTTTTCTGGTCAATGGATTAAATAAAACTTCCAATTAACACAAAAGCCTCCATAACATTCCCAGATGTATTTGGAACTACGCTGGCTGAATATGAAAAGCAATTACAGAAGAGATAAGTGAAATTTGCACAGCTCTAGGTAACAGTATAACTTAACATTAAAATACAGAAAACGTTTGTTGATCTCAGCGCATTTTAACTTGTTGACCTGGCCTGTATGTCACCGTTTGACATTACTAATTTACATGAAACAAGCTTTCCTGCTATGTTTACTTTTGTTTTAGAATAGTTTCAATTTCTATTTAAATACAAGCTATTTATTTTCGGAAAAGATCTGCTTATATTAAATTAAATGCCGCGAGCAGTCTGTGAAAACGCTTAGCGGCGCAAGCCACGACGTTTAACCACACTATCAAGACAAGCCTGAAATAGATGTCTGGCTAATTGAACGCAGCAAACCAAATACTTGCAAATAATTTGCTGTACTTCAACTACATAAACTTCAGAATGGGTTCGTTTGGTATGTAGTGTGTAAAACATATTCACCATTCCAATATGGCTCTCAAACTATTATCTATTCAATTTTAATTGTCGGACCCATCCAATGAAATTACTTCCAAAAGTATGTGTTACACCCAATATGGACCCACTCCGGGCTTTCTTCGAACAAATTATCGTTAATTTTCTTGTCAGATTTAGAGCTACTAATACATGTTTTAGTTACATAACATCATCTACTCTTTACCTATTTAAAGACAATTAATGTCAAGATCCTGTAAGAAATAAAAAAATCAAGATCTCCCAGCTCTGAAGCCTAAATGTGTGTGTTCTAGAGAAAAAAAAAATAAAAAAAAAATAAAAACTGTTTTAAAATAGAATTACTCGGGTCTAAATTAGATATAGCCAAACATTTGGTATCACGTGCAGTGCCGCCTGGTTGGGATATTTTATGAACAATTGTAAAATAAAGTTATTTAGTGTTTTATGTTCAAAATGGGAAGATAAATAATACACAAAAATAGTTTTAAATGTTTATTATTTATTCACACCCAGACAACATGTAATGGTTTCCTTATTGTTTCAAGCTGAATATCATGTCAATTTGCTTTGACAACAGTTGCCTTTTTACTGGCATCGGTTTAGATTGTGATAAACTAATTACCGGAAACACACGAAAACTCCGGCAGACTCCACGGGAAAAATCAATAAACATATCCGATTGGAGTTATATTAGCCAAACCAAATTATATTGAATATCGTGGTTTTTCGCTGTATGAGCAGATTTCTAAAAGTTTTGTACGTTTTCGACTAGGCTGGTAATTTTGTGTGATTGGAGTAGAAACGATTCAAAATTTCTGTCATCCAAGATCGAAAGACACGATTCACCGGCGTTATGCAAAAACTGACGCCTTGCAGTAAATTAATGAAAGACCAAGTTATTTAGAAACATTAATGACATTTCAACAGCAGGGAAAACAGGAAGTCAACAAAGTACAGTCGTGGTGTTTATTGCAATAGAATTTAGCGAGTTGACTTTGTTCAGAACATCTGTTCTCCAATTAAAAGCACGCCTCAGCTGCGATTCCTGCTGCTTAATTCAGATCTGAGAAACACAGAATCCTATGGAAATGTAAGGTCACCTGTTCCTCAGGTTAACCAGCTCAGGCAGCCATAGAATTAATTATTATCCGAAAATAGAGTTAATCACGCACAGGTGGCTGGGGACAGAACACTTCTTTTGAACTTCACTGGCTATGTTATTTTAACCTGTTAATGGCTCTGCTTCCATGCAAGGACGCAACACAATCATACTCCTTGATGGCAGCTTTTAAAGAAAATGCTTAGCATTATTAATGTCTCATGTTTTTTTTTTTAACAAACCATTTTCAATTACAGGTGATAAATTAAAAGACGAAATAAACGTATGGACAGTGTTGTTAACAAGAAAATAATAATAATAAACAACTATTAAAATAAAAGGTATTGTATCCTTTGGTACGCAGCTCCCCAGCAGGACAATGGGCGGCAATGCAAGACCTTTAATTGGACCTCGTTGCACACCTGAGTGTGGTTCCACTGATGGTAATCACACTCAGGTGTCAAAAATCCTAGGCCCTTTTAAAAGAGCCAGCTAAGCTGGCTCAAGGAAGAGGATCTGAGGGAGCTAAATATAAAGACTAAATGGAAGGAGTGTTCAGTGTTCCCTGAAAGGGAGGTTTTATTTCATTGTTTGATGTTATGTGCAATGAAAGGTCTAAATCCTCCCCCAATGCGTTGTTCTCTGAATGCTCTCGGAACCCAGCATGCTCTCGTGTGCTTACATATTTCTGTCTGCTGTCCAGCAAAACCTGACAAACAGTGCAGAAACAACAGGTTTCATATGATATGTCATCATATGGACAGACCAGCTTTTTATTCATAGACAATGACAAGACTAGTTAAAGACAATGCCATGGCATTGCACTTGCAATCTCAAGCAAGAGACTGGCCCAATGACTGCACTGCAGAAATGCCCAGCTGAATACAAGCAGTCCAATCCAGTTATCACATTCAGTTCACAAAGACTCCAATCATATTGATGGGAAACACAATAATCAATATAATCTGATCTCCAAAACCCTTCACCACATATTTTCATTTGGTATGATGCAAAACAAAAACTGTGGATTTTAAAGCATTTTTTGAGAAGCTTACTTTGCTGAGTATTAAAACTATCAACTTTGATTGGTTTGAATTAACATCTGAAATTTAACTTAATGGTGTAACACATTATCAATACGTAGAACGAAAATATCACTTCATTTAATGTCATATATTTACATTATCGTCACCTTAAAGGCATTGCAAATTTGTTGCAAATAATCCCCGGGCTCTTTTTATAAGTTGGTCAAACAACATAAATACGAACTCAAATTGATTTTCACATATAGCTTGGGGAATCTGCTAAATGACAACTGTTGGTATATGAACAAAAATGTCAAAAAATGCAAAATGCAAACCAAAAATAAGAACTTCACAACTAATATTTTCACTGCTGGATTCCCAAAGATGTCCATATTATTTTTAAAATGGAAAACAACATGGACCATATTGACATTGGCTAGAATACATGCTTCAAATTCCAAATTCTGGGTCTATTTTAGATTTGGAAACATTTGTAACAACACAAAAGAGGCAAATCCATCCATATCCCATGATTTATCAAAAAAATAAAAAATAAATAAAAAAACCCCCCAGAACTTTTGTCATTATCGGTTTTCATTCCCGGCTTTTAGTTAGGTTTATGAATGAAATAATAATGGGGCTAAATCTTCAACATTACATGGTGCATTAACAATCTTCTTGTCAACCCTCTGGCTCTGGAACTCCGCCAATAAAATGAAAATGGTAACAGACCACTCAAAAATGATAAAACTCAGTGGTATACAGCTGTCATGCTATATACTATAGACTTGAGGCAAGCATTGTTGATACTGATAATCAGAATCTTTTTACACCAGTGCTTCGTATAATTGCCAGAACAGAGTAATTACTGCTTTCAGTACAGAAGTCTGCTTAAGCAAAACAAACTTACAAACAACTATACATCTCCAAAAAATGATAAAGATGAAAAAAATTATGACATTGTGCAGTTAATTCATTTGTATTGTATGTCTGCTCATCTTGTTGAGGAAATTATTTTCCATGAAAATACACGCTCATCTGCATTTGAACACACACACCATATTAATAGATGATACGTTTATTTAAACTTGGATCATTTACAGCAGTTTCATTGAATTTCGGTCATTGCAATTATGACCGTCAACAAAAACGGAAGAACTATTTACAGGGGTGACACTGCTGGTTAGTGCACAAGGCACAGAGGTGATGGGCTGCTTGCTTATGTGCTGCTCAAAACGTTAGGGCAAATGGTGGACAGTGGTTGATGCTCCGTTCAATACAGTCACAACAGACAAACACATTAAGCAATGTGCAATGTCCTCCAGGGGAAAGATCCTTACAAATAACAACTTGCAAGCGCACAACATGTGTGATAAGTTATTGAATAACTATATTTTGAATCCAAAGGGATTCAAGATTGTAATTTTATTAGGGACAGAGGTGTGGAGCGATACTACACTACACGACACTAGACTGGAGCATGACCCCATCCTTTGCCTCGACCATCTGCACTACGTGTTCACCAACAATCATTAAGCAAATAATTTATCTGATAAACAAGACATGCACCCACGGGACCAGAGATCAAATGGATATGACATGACATGACACTACCCAGAGATGCCTGTGGCAAATCAGAAATGAAGGCAGTTACTGGGTCCTCATAGTTGGGTAAATAATAAGGGCAATGTCTAGGTAAATTGGCTGACAAGCGCTAGCATTACACATATCAAAGAAGGTGAACCCTCTTATCTTGTCTTGGTCCACTCAAATTAATGCACAGAGTAAAAGCAGGGTTTTTACAAAATGCACATCGAAAGGATTAAACACAAGAGAAATGCAGACATTTCCTCCATCCCTGACATAACCCAAAACAGTACTTTAAAAAAATTATATTAGCTGTCTTAAGGCAATCTGTAATATAGCCAAGTTGGTTAAGCTAAAAAGGATTTCTGACCTAGGATCAACCATTACAAGCACATAGGCCAATGTCTAAGAGGGTTAGGATAACATAAGCAGCCAAATTAACTGAAATTCATAATTTCAGTGCACTACAAAGGCATTTTAGGCTTAGTCTTTATAATTCATATACTGCTCATATTTCAAACCTAAAAGCAAATACTTTACATGATAAACTTACAGTAAAAATAACCAAACTAAGAGTGAATGGTGCTTTTTGGGCAAAAGCAGGGAAATAATCATTGAAAATATAGGGACCACCTCTATTCTTACTGGTATGTTGGTATGTTTACAAACCACAAGACATAAATAAGGGGGAATGTAAATAACTGGAGGACAATCAAAGTGTGCAGCAGGGGAACAAATTAATTCAACGTCTTGGCAGACTCTGGAGGCAAACCGACGGGGTGGTGTTGGTGCTGCTGCTGCTACCATTAGATAGATCTCCGTTTAAAGTCAACTATGAAAGCAGAGGGCACATTCAGTTATCAGTATGAAAAATAAACATGTCTACTTTTAATGTTTTAACCGGAGTCATGATGAAGGCTGGCAAAAAAGTAAGCATCATTCTGAAAAGAAAAATCTGATTTAAAAGTTTGGAAGAAAAAAAAAGAAAAAAAAAAAGTTTCTATACAACAAAAATTCAAAAGTCAAAATAAAACCAAACTAAACATCTACCTATGATTAGAAATAACATTTATGATTATCAAACTTTGACCAAAAGGATACTTCAAAGCTGTAAAACAAATCCGGCCTTTGAAAAATACATTCAATACAAGTACTTGTAAAAACAAAAATAAACACAAATCTGAGTTAAAACTGCTACTGATTGGTTATATGATACGGTCATACCTTATATACATAACAAACTGTCTTACAAATCCCTCTTGAAAGTAAAACACTACTTTCATTCTAGTCTTAACCACATATAGATGTGTACAAAAGATAGTAAATGCTTAAAATATAACAGCATCGTATCGTTCATTCAAATTTATAATTAAGCATTGGGAAGGTCACAACATGAACAAATTTCCTGTTCATATTCATTATTCTTCATTGACTGCTTTAAAAAGAAACAAACGTTGTATCACATAAGTCTAAAACTTGCATAAAGCATTCCTTAGGAACAGACACACATGCTGTGAAAGGTAGAGAATAACTACCAGGATTTTACAAGTCGGAAAGAATAAGGTAGGTACAATGGAGAATATAAAGGAAAGAAAAAGGTTTCAGCTGCAGAATGGGGCTAATGTAATTGGTGGCCATCCCGGCTGGTTAGAATCCTGATTACAATGAGTCAGCATAATTCAGAAACATCACCCCCCTGCAATCCTCCACTTGCTTTATTGAGTACGTTTCATTAAAGGGCACTGGACAGGACACTTTAACAAGCACCTTTAACAAACCGAAAGGTGAACCTAAAAGGACACATAATGAAGATACTTCAGTAATTCTAAACCAAGCTTAATGGCATAAACTCAGGCAGTTTTCTTCAAGGAAACAAAAGGCTGATTTTCAGAATGCACAAAATTCAGGCAGTTTTGTGGGTTTCCCCCACTTTGAGAACGCATACAAAATGTCAGACATGGACAGCAACGCAACAAAGATGAGACAAGATGTAAGTGCAATTCCCATGCATTAATTCTACCACGTCCCTTTTCTTTTTTCTAATATTGCGCCAGACTTCATTTTAGATGATACAAGGGCTCAGGCTGACTTCTGTACTGAATTGAAGAATCCTACAAATATTTACACAGTAGATACAGGCACTTAAATTGTCTTTGGTTGGAGTGACCCAACATTGCAGAGAAATGCATTCACAGAGCTTTGCACCCATTCCTGGGTTCAGTAGGCAACTAGTAGAGTCAATTTGTTTTTCCTTTCTTTTTACAGGTAAGGTTCGGTTAATTCGCTCATCTTCAACAAATTCTATCCTTCCGACAAGGCCACCTTAAAAGACAAAAATAAAAATAGTTTTGTACAGACATGGAAATTAAAGGCAGGGCTAAGTTGCATCACTTTTCATCGCTTGCGAGTTGACAGTCAAAGAAGTTACCTTTTCAGGGCAGAAGTCTGCGCTGTTTGGCCTTACTTTGCCTGGTCGACCTTTTATGACTGCATAGCAGAACATTGTGATCACCATCACAAAGAGGAAGTAGCTGGTGTGCATCAGATGTAGGTTTATAAGAGAACGATCATCCTAAGGACAGACAAGGAGACAAACACCAACTTCCTTGATTAAGTACATGTCCTTTTAGCAGTTCTTTCTAGTAACGCTGTACTTAAGTTAATTGCTTTTCTCATTTGATTACATTTTGATCTTGAAACAAATCCCCTCTACTTACTTATGCTTGTCTGAACACTCATCTCTGTAAAAGCACTGGTCCAACTGAATTTAAACTGCCTATTTTGTAGCTTTTATTCACAGAAAAATTTGAAAAAGACCAGAAATGTGTCATGTTTGATATTTAAAAAAAAGATTGAGGTACACTCACATCTGGCACAATGACTGTGAGTTTGGGATTCAGCGCATGGTACACCTTTCCAATGGCTCCTTTGTAACACCAGAAGGGGTTGTAGTCCTGTGTGTATTTGGTGTCGGAGTCCCTTGCTGTGGTGAATATTTTGTACCAGGATGTTGCATTTGTATACGTTTCTGGAACACAGTGGGGTGGTTGCCTGAAAAGTAAACGTACATAAGCAAATGCACCATCAAACAACCTCAGCCTCAATTGTTATTGGCCTAAAGTACGTCCCCCTGCTTGTAATGGGTAGATATGGGTAGAGTTCTTGGCAGTCATAGGTTTCATCCCACCTGCCTCCTAACAGTTTAATTGAAGTCATTTGATAATTAAATAACCAAATAATCAATGTTGCCTTGGATCATGGTCCTGGTGAATTTCTTCTTGCAGTATTAACCTGTATTTTGCTCCATCCATTCCTCCTTCAATTCTAACAAGATGAGAAGCATTCTCATAGCATGACACTGCCATCATCAAACTTCACTGTAGAGATGGTCTTGGTCTCATCTGACAACAAAACCTTCTCCATGCTCCAGGCAAAATCCAGACATGCTTTCAGATGGTCCGTTTTGAGTAACAACTTTCTTACATACATCCCAGAGCTCTTCATATGGCTGACTGGTCATTCCATTCCTCCACCCCAAGCAACTGATCCCTGTAGCTCCTTCAAAGTGATCATTGGCCTCTCTCACATCTCGTTTCCAGATTATTAGTGACTGTGCTCACTTGGATACCTTAACACTTGGATATTATTTGATACCCTTTTCCTAATATATGCATTTGTACTTCTATATCTCAGACTTCTGTAGAATGCTTTTTGGTCTTCATTTTCCTTCAGATTCAGAGCCTGACTAATTGTGTCCTTGTTTGGGACAATTCTTTCATCTGTGTAAACTGGGAGTTTCCTCAGGGGTTGAATACTTATGCAAGCATCATATTTTACTTTATAGTTGTTTTTTTTTTTTTGTCTTACAAATATTTCCCAACACAGAACCAATGTTGCCTTACAATAATTGATTCTGAGTTTCAGCAGGTTAAAATTAAAACAAGAACAATAAGTCCAAATGTACTATTTGTAATCCAGAAATACGAGAGAATTGGTCGGGGGTCTGAATATTGCATATGCTCTAATTTGAAAATTAGTAAACTGCTAAAAACATGGTTTTATTTAATCAACCAATTTGGATTATGCCAAGCAAAGGAAAATTAGAAATAAATGTCACAGCCATTTCAGCCAAAAAAAAAACAGCTTAAGTATTAAGTATAGTAGTATTTATGCATGCATGTTCTACTTTAACTCACACTGTGACTGGGAAGACATTGCTGGCTGCAGTGACGGTCATACATGTGCTGAAGAACACCTGCTCACAGTGGCTGTGCAGGACACAGTCGTCCGAGTTCCAGGATGCTGGCAGAGTGAAAGTGATGTTCAACTCCTCATGGGCTTCCCTGCCTTTATCACAGACACACACAAACATTAGATAAACCAAAGGACTGAACATGTAGGATACTGCTTGAAAAAGGAACAGCAGCTGACAACATGCCAGCAAAGCTTGTGGGTGATAAGAAACCATTCAGCATGAGTTTAAGCTACAATACACCTTTGTTTTCCCTGCCAAAAAAAGAAATCGATCTTCTCCACAGGCAGGACATCTTGGGATATACAAATACGGACAAATCGGAGGAAAACATTTTTATCTCTATACCCCCCCCTCACCCCGGGTCGATAAAAAAAAGAAGTGAACAACAAGTGAATATTGATGCAGCGCATCCAACCTGTTGTAGAATCAGTAATCAGTACATACCTACCAAACCCACTTGCTGCCCCAGAACCGTGGCATACAGGTGGGTGATGTTGCGGGAGTAGCCCCCGAAGGGTCGCAACGGGTCAAGAGTAAGGGAGATCGGAACAGAGATGTTGATTGGCCCAGGGTCTTCCAACAACGAAGGGGCCTGTGTGCTGAGGCGGGCCTGGCCACTTGTCACTGTGCTCTCGGGCGTTGTGGACTCGTTCAGAACGTGCTTCAGCGTCTCATTCTCTGAGATGCAGAAGTCCAGCTCATTGAAGCGCAACAAGAATGTGTTCCAGTCCTATGAAGAGTCAGAAGTCATGAAACGACAGGCCTGATGGCAAAGAAAGGTTTAGTTGAAGGAAAGAAAGAAAGCAAATTAAATCTGGCCTAACTCACACCAGGGAGCTACATGCTCACAGACAAAAGTCAATTTTCTAGTTCAATAAATAGCATTAACTATTTTGAAACGTTCAACATTTCTGAAATGTAAAACTGCACAGTCCCTATTGACTTTTACTTCAGTCTGATATTATTGAACCATTTAATATATTTGATTACTTGGAAATCATACTTAACTTCCCTATGTGGCACAGCTTTTTATCAACATGAAATTTTAAATCTTGCCACAATAAGTGGTTGCACTGGGACATAAGTCCCATTAAAATGCAAATTTCAAGTGAAATCATTTAAGCACAAATTAAATTACTAAAAATGATTGCTGCAAATTCTAGTCAGAGTTTCAGCCCTTTTGGTCACCAATAGTATGAAGTCTCCTACCTCTGTCATCTCAGGGGACTTTATTTCTTTTATCTTGAAGAAGTAACCGATGGTAAGGAAGGCAATGGCCACAGCGCTGACACTGACCATAAAGATGACCAACGGTGGACGGCTAGTGATGTAGGTCTTCAGATTCTCCAGAGGGTTTACCAAGTACACCTGTTGACATATGCACAAACTATCAACAGTACATACTACTTGGTCCTTTTATGGTTTGGGATACATGCCAAAACCTGCAAATGTAACATTACACTTAAAACAAAAGGTAAATGAAAAGAGAATGGTCAAATTAAGAAAATGTTAACATTCTGTATACAGTGGATAAAAAATAAATAATACAACCAAACACACTAACTTTCAGCTTAAAATGAACACTGACAGTACTTGAAACATAAGTAAAGAAAGAATGTATCCAAACTTTACAATATGGTCTGAGACACGCAATACATGAAATTGTATGGATATAAAAACAAAAGGAGGTTCAATGTGATGAAAAATGCCAAGGGATAAATTATAGTAGAGCAAAGGAGTATTTTCTTTGGTTAGCACAAAATGCTGAACAATAGCTTGACTGTACAGTTGCGACTCAGCAGTTTATATCCTAGAGGCTTATGGGGTTAATTACGTAAAAAGGACATCAAAAATAAATGCATGTTCTTCAACAATTCAAACCATCTACTGAAAGGACTTTCTCAGCAAATACCTTTATTGAAAATGACTATCATTAGCGATATAGTCACAAAAAAAAACCCCCACTAAAACCTGGTTGAATCATAAAATGTGAATGCTCAAAACAAAAAACGTTATTAATTTTGCCTTGCATTTAAAAAAGAAAAGAAAAATACTTTTAAATCCTTATTGGTTGGCTCAACAGACACATACAACAAGCTTAACATAACGCAAGTTTTTATTTTATACAGGATAATAAAATAATATAACACTAATTTACAAACAAGCCCTCGGTCTGTTCATGGTTAATTTTGAACGGAATGAAACATGCACACCATAGTGATGTGGATGTACTATTTTTTAATATTAACCAGAAATCAATGGACACTAAACAATTAGCATTCAATACCTCCAATGAGCTGCATTCATTAGTTAAAAATCCTATCAAAATACAGATTTGAGTACAAGCCCTTTTTTCTGTAACGGCTAATAAATTCGTAAAAACAAGTCTCCTGGTACTAGTGCCTTAAAATTAAACCAAGCTCATTGCATTTCCCCAATTTAAAAAAAAAAAAAAAAATCGACTTTGGCATGCCCTTTGTGACAGGTATGACACACCCACCCAATTTCAATTATATATGTAACTATTTCCTAGAGCACACTAAGTGTGATCTAAGAAATAGTTGTGCATGCTAAATTAGTCAACATCCGACTTGGACCAAGCAATGCAAAGTGTTTTATATCAGTACTCCACTATCCTTAAAAACAGCGAATTATATTGAACGGCTATAGTTACTAAGTGATTACTTTAAAGCTTATGAATACAGACCCGTTTCATCATTAACAGAATTCTGTGATTCGCAATAGTCCTTTTTTCCCCTGTCATGCGTCAGTACCAGACAATACTAATAATCTCAACACATTGACAAAACATCCAAAAAGGCCTTCTCTAGCACTATTCGAGCACTAATTTGTAAATGCCAAACTGAAACTACGCACAAGCGAAAATTATGAATGTTAACTAATAATAGAAATAACGATACTCCAACACATTTGTGCACAAAATGTTTTTAAACCTTACGAAGACTCACCATTTTCTCTGTATTTGTACAACTGCGACGGCGAGTCGAGAGTTTTCGATAGCGGATTCGGTAGCTATGCTAGCTAGCTATATTACTCTGGCCCTAGTAGTATTAAAGACCGGCGTTTGGGGACAGTCGCGACTAAAAGCGTAGGTACGGCCGCTCGCCTTCTTTCCCATTATTCGCCTGTACCTGCCGGACTCGGTTTTGACACTTTTAAATTATCAAGATTTTATATCTCCTTTACTCTGCATCTCGCTGTATCAGTGTTTACTGCTTTAGGTTCATCCGCACTGCGCAGCCGTTCGATTCTACGTTATATTCTACAATCTCTCCAACATAAATACGCAACTATTTTACTGCGTACCTCGTTTCATGTACGTAAAGTACGTATTTAATGCCACAGCCAGACCTAGTTGCTTATTAACGTTTTTCCTGAATGACGTCTAATTCGTGAAAATGGCCGATATATTAAGATCGCAAGCTAGAGTCTAAACTCGGTGTTATGAATACACTGTAACTGACTGATAAATTAAGTCAAAAAATAAATTAAATAAAACACCTAGAAGAAAAGTACCCAGTATACACTAGAGTGGGAAAACCTACAACTGGTCTTGTTCTCAGCAGTCTAAGAAAATAGCATATGTGACTTGGGTGGCGGTGGTAAGGCTTAAGAAGTCGCTAAACTAGCAGCATATCGCACAATGTTGCTGCGTTAGCTGCGCTAATTTCCGCGAACTTCTGGTTTAAACAGCGTGAATAAATGTTACACGAAAACTGCAATTAATTCAAGTTCGCTTTATGCGTTGAATATGTATTTTTAGGCTAGGGGTGGGTTTAGGGCAATTAAATCATATAAATATATGTTTGTGTGTAAATACCCAGTATGTAAATAGTTCGGAAAATGCTTGCAACAGAAAATAAAGACGTCTTGTAAAATTTGCTGATGCAGTTGCTTTGTGGAGCTTCAGAGGTAATATTATTATATACTATTTCCTACTTAATTAAAACCCCGCAAAAAATGTGCTTTAGTAACATAGAAACACACACACATTTAAACTACAGTTATTATTGTCACCAACCATATATTTAAGATATTATCTCCTGCTTTCTGTAGGTGCCATGGTATTCCTGATCGAGGGTCTGTGTCCAGGACTCACTGGTGAACTTATTCAGGCTTTAAATTCCAAAGATATTAGAACAGGTACGGGTTCACTTTCTATTGGCTGTTTTGGTAATCAATTTATATACAACAAAGGCCTAACATTCACCACAATATCAATCACATTTTAGTAACCACCAGATATTCTCTGTTTAGAATGTCTCTAGTTGACCATTTCAAAAAGTAATGTAGTGTGTGGAGGAGAGGCTGGGTGTGAGCAGGTTAATCAGGAAAAAAAAAGCAACTCAAAGCCAAAGCGAACTGACAACATTTCAGCAACGGCTCAGATGGCTAACCTTGGCGGGGGTGGATGCAAGAATACAGTCTTTGTTTTAATGTCCTTTTCTGTTGAAAGCAGCTTGACTCCGGACAAAAAGCAATATGCCCTCTGCCTCTGAAATGACCAGAGATTTCTTACTTTGATGTAATTTAAGACTAAAGACTAAAATTATATCCATTCATTTTATATTTAAATCTTTTTTTAGTTGAGGATCTTATTTCGTCAGACACAGAAGAACTTTCCCAGAAATGTTCTGTGTCGTACAAGGTAGGTGTGAAAAGGTTTTTCTGGTTATGATTAACAAAACAAAACAATAATTTCAACTTTTTCATTGTGAGTAATCATCACCTAAGTTTTTTCTCTCTCCGTGTCAGATTTAAACTTCAGAGGTGTATTTCAGGTCCTGGTAGCTGTGCGCCGCGTGCTCCTGGCCCACTACTCTGCCTTTCCTGTCTCTGGTGCTGATCTCTATGAGGAGTTACTGAATACTACAGCCATCCTCTCTACAGGCAATGACTGGTGAGAGTGCAGTATAGGCCTCGTACTGTAAATTGAGGGTCTTGCTCAATTTGTTTTTCATGGTAAAAAGTATATATCCAAGTATATGCATGTGGATGTTGCTGGAGTGGCCAAAATAAGCGGCTCTTGGCTAAACAGTGTATTTTACATGCTGCGAGATTTGTGCACTTAAAATGTCTTAATGTACATAGTCTTTTGTGTTTTTCACCCCAGTCTGGATAGGCTTCTGGACACCGGTCTGTATACTGGAGAGCTGACAGAACTGGCCGGAGCCCCAGGGAGTGGGAAAACGCAGGTTAGCTGGCATTACGTATGAATTTTACCGTGCAAAAGAAAGAAGTTTCACCTAAGTTGTCTATATGCATCATGTTCAATGACTAACCAGCTTTTCAAAAAATGTCTTTTTATTAAAGACAACTTGTGTAGTAGGTGAGTTCCCTATGCAACCAATAAAATAACCTTAGTCACAGTAGGCTTAAACTGTGAAAGTTTATGATTTTATGCAAATGTACCCAATACACGAGAGGCGGTGCCTTTATTAAATATTTATCATAAATTTCCCCCCGCTTCCTCCTCAGGTGTGTTTTGGTGTTGCTGTGAATATATGCTGTGGACTCAAGCAAGGTGTCCTGTATATTGACACTACAGGGGGGGTATCAGCCTCCCGCTTGCTTCAGATGATAAAAAGCAAGACTAGCAGTAGGGATGAACAGGTGATTGAGCAGTACTGCTTTGTACAGTTAAAACATTTTCTACCCGCATTTTAAAAATGTATCAGTTACATTTTACTATATGAATGCTAATATGTTGTTAGGTTTGTGATCAACTTTTTGCAATGCCAACCTGTGGGTTTGTGTTTGTAGATGGAAGCTCTTCAGAGAATACAGGTGTCTCAAGTATTTGATGTCTATTCCTTACTTGAGTGTCTATACAATTTTAGAACTTGCGGGTTTCAGCAGGTAAGGTAGCACATGTTTTAGCACTCAAAGCTTTTTTGAATTTTATTTAATCTAGAATTAAATAAAAAATCTAATAATAAAGTGATATAAAATTGAAACACATTATAGGTGTAAGATATAGTTTTTTCTTGTAAAGATCAATATAAACAATATTGGCTAATTTCTCCCTTTTTACAGGTGTCATCAAATGGTGGCTCTGTGAAAGCTGTAATAGTGGACTCCATTTCTGCAGTTTTAACATACATTCTGGGTGGCAAACAGACAGAGGGTAGTAAACTACTAATACTTTCCTTGGCAGTCATATGATATAATTATGTACAATTAGCTATCATTTAAAAAATTCTGGTGATGTTATAGGTATGTCGCTGATGATGCAAATTGCTGGGGAGTTAAGGACAATTGCCAAAGACCTTAATGTAGCCGTTTTGGTGAGTAGATTGGAAATTATGGACAATTGTTATGGACAAAAATCTTCCATGATTGTTCAGTTGTGGTTCTCAAAAGCCAGTAATGTTTTCATTTTAAACTAATGATGGATATTGATCAGGTGACAAATCATGTGACCCAAGATGCCAACGGAAGACTAAAAGCTGGATTGGGGCTATCGTGGAGCCACGTACCTCGGACAAGAATTCTCCTGAAGCGAGTGGAAACTCACGGGTCTACCTACTGTAGCCTGCGTACCGCAACATTAATCAAGTCTTCTCGGCAGGTTTGGAATTTCTTCTAAGCCTTAACAGCTATAATTAGCAGTGTTGCCTATTCCTTACTCGCATAGAGAAAATAATGTTCGTTTAGTAACTAAAAGTGAAAGGGTGGAGGTCTGGGCTTAATTCATAGAGGCTAAGTGATTGATGTACGTTACTATGCTGAACAAAAAGTGACACCTATTCTTTGTTTTAGCGGTGTCACCTCCTGCAGGAGTTTGACTTGAAATTCTGGGAACAGCATGAAGACGTGCAACCCGGAACCTCAGGCAAGAGAAAGTATGCAGATGACAGTCCTGGGTGAAGCTTGTACAAGTAACAAAGTACATTGTTGAAGAAATTTCTAAAACACTTCTAGAAGGCTAACGGATGCAGAGAAGTATCTGCAGTATTTCTTAACTTGATTTCCACAAAAGCGGCGTTGAATTAATTGAGTAGTACAATTTACAATAATTTAGTTTGTTATAGTAAATTTCATAAGTTCTCTTTATATGTTGCCATAAGATAATCAATGCTTAATTAATGTTAATTATTGATCCAAGTTACTGAATGAAAAATTACAATTTGTTCAAAACCTCCTATGGCATAGTTTGATATCATAGGTAGCATATTTGACTGGGTTCCCATACACAGCTACCATTTTTGTAAGAGAGTAAATATACCTACTATCATTGCTTAATTTATTAAAAGACTTCCTTCTGAGATTAAAATTGGGACACCCATCACAAAAACTTGAAGATGCTTTATTTGACTCATAAAACACCTGTGAAAACATCGCTTTCAAAATCAAACTACTATTTGGACAAAACAGAAATATACTTACTGTTAATTATGCATTGGCACCAACTAAAGTCCAGTCTAAAATAATGGAATTTCCCATTACAATTTCATGGAGAGCATTCATACCCCCTCTTCATTAGCGTTGTTCATTCAGTTTCATTTCTGCATTTTCTCTTCATTGACATGTTTGTTCTATACCTATGTCCAACATGGTACCACTGTACACCCAAGAGGATACACACAAAGTTTGTATCAGAACCCCCCCAATTAAGCTAGCACCTTCTTGCATGTCATCCTAGAAACAAACTCACAGGAGTTAAATAAAAATAAAAAAATTTGAAAGGACATTTAAATGACAATTTGGCCTTTCCTTCAGCAGAAGAATAGTCTTACTGAGTGGTTGTTTTCTGATTGATCCGACAATTTAGCTTAGCGGAAAATTGGCCAATTATCAGCCGTATGTTTGTATGTGAACAGCAGCCTGAAGCACATTTCCTCTGCTTTGTACAGTCAGAATTCAGCTGTATATAGTACATTAAAACAACTGAACAAACACCACGCTGAAATACAGTATACCGGTTTGTCATCCAAGCAGAAGCTCTATTGTGTGTCAATGTGTAAAAGAAAAAACAAAACACACTTGTTTATCTTTAGCACCCGGAAAATGTGTAAACTGGGCTAAAAAGTTTTTTTTCAAAAGTAAAATCTAAACACCTTAGTAATATTCTTCTCAGCTAATTATGTTCTTGTTAAGCCATATATTTGCAGGTTATCCTGGCATATGCCGTTGCTTTTCATATAATGGGTGCAATGCTGCCACCATTCACGCATTTATTGACATAATCCGTCCTGGACAGCCAAACCATCTAAATCACCAAGTCTGCCTAATATGCTGTTTTAATCTGCTAGCTGTATCTGAATTGCACCTTAGTAGGAAGCAGTTTCTGCGCTGCGGTGTGTTCCTTTCCTGTGTAGCCCAGGGAAATGCAAGCTCAGCAGGGAGGGACCACTCTTCTCTTCCGAATGCACTCCCAGATCCAGTCCGCAGTGACTTTCTGGGCCTGGCTGTGTTCCTCAGGCTCCACTAGTGTGTGTGTGGCTGAGGTGGCATCATACTCCGGCACTAGATCTCCGTCGTAGGCCACAAAGTAACGGCGCAATTTCTCATAATCAGTGACCGATTCTGGCAGGAATAGCTTCACTCCACTGAAGATGTCCAGCAACGTCTGATTCAGGAAGAAACATTTAAACTGGGGTTACCATCTTCACAGCGTTACACAAGAGAACGGTTGTATCTTTCAACAAGCAGCAGAGCAAGATATGTTCACATTCTTCTTTTATTAAAAAAACAAACAGATTGGATGAGCTTGTTGGGCAACAATGAGGTTGCACATTGTACCCCCATATAATAGGGTCCGGGTCACCGGCTACACAACCACTAAAAAAATGTGTAACAGAGGCAGCTGAAGTATATATATATATATATATATATATATATATATATATTATATTTTAGAATGTGTCAAGTAGCACCAACCTTTTCTGTCTTTTGTTCTGTTGACTGAGAGGTGGAAGTCTTCAATTTGCTTTGCCCATTACTGTGTACAGTTTC
>JAOYSI010062013.1:0-23679 GCA_025775065.1 Hiodon alosoides | reverse complement strand
GCTATCGGAAGTCCTTCCTGCCATCAGCCATCAGACTTCACAATGCTGCACTGTGAGCCAGAACACTGGTCTCTACTGCCTGCTCTGCACTATTTTTTGCTCTTCTACCTAACCATTGTCCTGTTTGTATGTACTACTTGTTGTTGCGTGATTTATTTATTTGTTTGTTTTTGTGTCATTTTGGTAACTTCCTGCTGTAGCGTCGCAATTTCCGCCTTGGGGATAGATAAGGTATCTACCAACCTGCCTACCTAAACATACGGAGTAAAAAAACGATCTATTCTGCATAAATGGACATAAAAACAGGCAGAGGTCATATGGCCTTCCCCTGTGGCTCCCCATATCCAGCTCTCAGATTTTTCGCAGACCTGCTGAGTGGGGCCAGTCCTGATTACACCTTTGAGGGCGGAGCTATGGAACTCCTGCTCCAATCTACTCACCTAATATATAAATGACTAGTGGTTTAACAGGAAGATTTTTTTAAATGTGCAGTCACATACATGGCCAATTGAACAGCAACAGGTACAACAAAAACATTTTCACCGCAGTGTAATTTCTGTTTGACAAGGCTTTTTTTTATGGAATTACTGGGTTCAACCTATGTAGCGTGGATCGATGTGAACATCGGTAAGCAAATTAGTTCAAAGTGAGAATGTTTTTCAAGAGGCACAACAAGTCTCTGAGGTGTTGCTGACGGTGGGGTTTGGCCTCTGTTTGAAGTGAACGTTCACAGGACTGCAATGGAGCAGTACAATGCTCCACATGACTATGTTGGTTAAAATCAGTGGTCCTGCAGCACAACATGTCTGCTCGCACATCGGCCTGCTATATCTGAAGAGTAATTTACTTTTTGTTGTTTGAAAATTTAATTTTCAGTCTTTTGAATAGCATTTATATCTGGTTGCATCTACTAATGATCATTACAAACAACAATTTTAACATTTAGATACGTGTTAATTAATTTGAGAGAAGGATTGTACATAGAAGTAGAACCACAATGAGACTGGATCTAAGAAGACTAAACGACGAGCGAAATCTACATGATTACATGTCAGTAACTTTCTTAAATATTATTCAGTATCTCATTTTCTAATTCGAAGAGGGAACCTGTGACACAGTCCGCTGTAGTACTTTGATGTGGCATGAAGTGCATAATGTCCATCATTCATGGCTGGGCCATAGCCTATATATCTTAAAATCCTATTACAGGAGACTGCCCTCTAGCCTTGTGGACACACATGAATAAATCTTTTTGCCTGGATGTTTACTAAGAGATTTAGAGTAATGGGGTTTCCTGATGCATGTAGTTTAGACAGCCTATTGGTTTCTCCTGATTAATTGCATATCTAGGTAAGCGTCTGCTCCACCTCACAGCAGTTTCTTCTTGGTCTAGATAAACATTTACCGATATAAAATTATCAAAGATGGCAAATAGCTAATTATATCTGACAATCAGATTAGAATTGTACCTCAACTGTATTCAATGAATGCTGAGAGTTCTAAAAATAAATGCCAGAAGGTTCTATTGCTGAGCGCCTCAATTTAAAGTTTAAATTTCTCACACACGTACGTTTTGGTCATTTGCCTACACCTAGGGGCATTGCAGAAACTTGTTTTGAGTGCTGGCGAAAGGAGGCAACAGGAGTGCGGTTTGTGGAAAGCTGTTTGTGTTCTGGCCTAAATTGCCTGCCAATTACAGGGCGGGGGGCATAGTCAAGGCAATGCATGGTTCTTCAGTCTATTGATAAAGAATGTTATTGTAAGATTATTAAAAATGTTAAACAGTAATGTTACTGTTAAGGAGACCTACATCATTGATTAAGATATGTTCGTTTACAAGGGGATGTCTAGCTCTATGCCGAGAAAACCAGTCATCGTGCTATATTTACCAAAATGGTAAAGCACAGAGACCTGATAATATTTCTTTTTACTATAGCACAGATTTGACTAGCACTATCTATTCATTATCAATAGCAGGGGCCATCTTTAATATCTACTATCTAAATTTCAGTACTAAGAAAATAATCATTTTGATTTTCTCTCTCTATATATATATATATATATATATATACTTCTCTACTTCATCCCCAGGAAAAGTCCTGACGGTATACTATAATTCAAGATAACTTGATGCTACCATTTTGACTGATGGTACAATTATTTTTCCCCTGCTAGTTCATACTAATGCAATGGATCATTAAAAGCCAACTTGTAAAACGAAAGAAAATAAAGTGGGAAAATCGTCTGTGGTCTGAGACACATTCAGTTCAATGTGTAAAGTTGTTAATGAGTGACAGCATGCTGTTAGGCACTAAAACAGTGTGTACTGTGCCTTGCATAAATATTGTTATTTCCTTTGTGTATTCAGTCTCTCTGTGCACCAGCAGCAAACCAAGGTGTGCAAACTTTTCTCAAATACCATGTACAGATACAGGCTACCCCTGTGGAGTCCAATAACCCTAAATGGCAACCATGATTCTTAATACAACCTTTTGTGGTTTGTCTTTTGTTTTAGACTAAGTGTATAAGAAAAGGAGGAAAACAGTCAGACAAGTGGTCATATGGCCTTCCCCACTGGCTCCCCATATCCAGCTCTCAGATGTTTGCAGACCTGCTGAGTAGGGCCAGTCCTGATAACACCTTTGAGGACAGAGCTATGGAACCCCTGCTCAAATCAACTCACTTAAGAACTTAAGACTGATTGCCAAGCGTTCAGATTGGTTGCCTAAATCCAATGTTCATCTTGGCAATGACGGGTCCAACCTTGCCCAGGAGAACACTGGATTTCTGTCGATCGAACATGAAGTAAGCTTGGCACTGATCTCCTGTACCAAGTTGAGCTCCCCGTTCACGTTCCAAGACTGTAAACCCACAACCGTCTTGTCTGCTGTGTTCTTGTACTCCTTCTCCTCTCGCAGGATCAGGGCATGAGACAAGGCTTTCGTCTGCCCCAAACGCAGGCACATTTCAAACTTTTACAGAACATTAATTAAATCTCTCCTCTGTGGCCTGACTTGACTAGAGTTTGCGCCTTAACTTCCCGCAGCCACAGTGCAAGTTGCCAATCATGTGCATACCCTATTAGACTATCCCTCACACTATACGCACAAAACGCGCACTACGTCTTGCTATGGGGAGCACTGGAAGGGTTAAATGGAATTTTATGGGGCGTTACATTACTGCCGGGTCTAGCTTCCTAAAAGGGAGTTTTGATGGAACTGGCAATTATCATGCAGTCATGGGAATCCATGAAACAAATAATAACTCCTTTGCATCAAATAATGTTGAATTATACAATGCTGAAAATAAGTAGAAAGGTTGTGAGTACTCAATATTGTTTTAGCTAAAACTAATACTAAAAATTTTCAACTGCACTAATGTAATCGCTTAGGTAAAACTAGCTAGGTTATTTATTTATAACTGCGATTTCTGGGAGGCCTGCCTCAACAATGACCAGTAAAAAAGGTTTGGATAACTCCTAGTATCCAATCGTACGCTTCACGAAAAGAAAAAGAAAAGAAAAGAATTGACAAACTGCATATAACTAATATTCATTCAAAATTAGCATGTATTTAGAAAATACCAACATTGCTGATGCACAGTTTGCATACCAGCATAAAACAACATGGAATGGCAAAGAAACACATTTTTTTAAATACATGAGAGAATTCCAGAAGACTTGAGAAAATCGGTTCACTAGCAAGTGAGTTGGCTGGATAGCTAAAAAGAAAGAAGCTATTTGGCTTGCCAAAATTCTTTGTTTAAAAAAAACAATTTTGCCAAGTAAAACGATAGTAAGTGTTCCAACCCACACACGATTACATATTCTTCATTGGCAAAGAAAAACAATTATTTTATTTTATTTTTTTGTAGTAGAAGTAACCACTCAGTGAAAACATTGTCACTGTTGTAACGTAATTAATAGCGCTCAGAAAAATTACTTTTTTTTATTATCCACGTTCTGTGCTGTGCCGATGTCTGTAGGCAGGTGGCGGTGTAGTTGCGCGGACCTCCATTGAATTCAATGACTTCCTATACATTTAGTACACGTTCAGTGAGAATGCAGAGATCAATATAGTATAATAAAAACATTTTATCTCACCCTACAAAAAGAGCAAATCATACTACTACTGCTTGTTGTGTAAGCAAAATATAGCCCACTGTGATAAGTTGTATAGCCAACTGAAAAATATGTTCTGAGCTGAGATAGATTTAATGAAAAGTTATATTTCTCTAAATTATGCCTATCACCCTTGTTCACCAATTAAAATAGTCAAATATACAAATGCTAAGTATTAAATTACATATTATCTTTATTAGTTTATTCATAATTATAATTGAAGAATGAATTAAGAATTCCTCCGTGTTAGTTATTGGTTAGAATAAAATGCGATCTTTTTAATCTATTTTTTTTTTTTATTTCCGGTTTCACAACAAACAGTGCAAACGTCCAAATGGGGCGAATACTACCTATGTGCACTGTAATATTGAAAATGTATAAAAGTCTTCTTTGTTTTGGCAATAACAGTGTTGTCCAAGGGAAGGAGCTGTTGCCCTGTTCAGGGCTTACGCCTAACAGGCAAACTACATCTTAAATTCAAAGCCTTTTTCAGAGGAGTTAAGACTGTTTATATTTTCTTTATTTAACCGTGACCATTTGAAAGATTGACTTGGAAAAATGCATTTTTTGTGTATATACTTGTGCAGTAGCACTTAAAATGTAGAATTATAAAATATTGTGTGTCTTTTTTTGTTTAACAATACAGTAAAGAAACTATTTCTAATGTATTGCTACTAATGTTGCCATTTTATCTTAATTCAGCTCAAAAACTTTAAAAACACCAATCAAAAATCCCATTTTATTATTTTTGGTTTTGCTTGGTTTATTTTGTTTACTGGCAAATGAAAATCTCTGCACAGTTGGAAATAAGCAGCCCATTGAATGATTACCTTCTTGGGGAACTTACCTATAATTTGGAGGGGATGATGCACTGAATTATCTAAGATTTTCACTTCTTTAGTGAAAATCACTTAGAAAGTCATTCCCTCCTTTCTGTCCTCAACCTGAACCACGAAAAGCCTGTGGTAATCGAGGTATCACATATTTAAAGATATGGACAAAGAGGATGGAATTTTAAAATGTAAATTCTAACAATATATGATCCTAAACTATAACAAATGTTTTTAAAGTGCTAGCATTGTCAACACTTTTTCATCAAGTCTTATGGCGTGTTATTAGGATAAACATATAATGTAATGTTTTAATAAAATTAAGAGACACTTGTCTTAATAGCACATCAGCAGGTATGTTATCGTGTCTTTCAATTATTTAGGTGACCCTGAAGGCAGTAATTTTATCATCCCGACTGGCAAAAAATAAATAAACACCATGAAGTCACATGACCAGGAAGTTAAATCCTGGATTACCTCATCCCTTTATTGTTTGTATTTCATTGGTGTTTGCTGACCTAGTTCACAAAATCAACAGCTGCTTTTCCAAGAGTGGAAATGAAAGGCCATACAAACTGAGTGACAATTGTTAACTTTCTTTTCGAATTATATTATGTAAGACTTTTGCAAAATCATACAATTAGAACGTTGTTATTATTGTTGTTGTTCTTTTTATGTGAACTGTTTTAATGGCGTCAACAATGCCGATGGTATTGATGTAAATACCTTGAATTTAATGACAGTTGCTACAACTACCACCACCCCACATGGGGAAAGTGAGGAAGTACGACTTGTCTCCTCCACTCCTAGTCATCTTTAAAGCAATCACTCTTTTCCATACTGTAGGCTACACAGCTCGCACAAGAAGCTCAGCACCAATTGATAGAGAGGCATTTCAAGCCTGCAGGCACCGGGCTGCCAATTGTGTGCCAACGCTTAGCTCTCCCAGTCACCATCAGCTGGAACCAAACCGACAAACTCCAGCTCACAGGGCTTAGTATGCGCTCTATAAAATTTTGGGTGAAGTGTAACTAAATCTGGCCTTCTTCTGATATCATTATAGTAATGCATAATTTTAGCTAGATATTCAGGAAGATAATTGCTGAAAGTAAAATGTTGTCATTTTGAGTCAGGTATTAATTATTTAGCAATGTGTACTCACTTTGATTTAAACGTCTTTCAGATGCACGAGTGTTTTCTGCGTGGCTTTAACTATCCAACATGACATTTACGGACGCACATATGATGATTGCATACCATTATTAGAAAAAAAACTTACTTCACTACATGCAACGGGAGTGTAACCTGTATTAGTACCTTTTTTCAAATAATGAAATGCATTCATTATATGTGCCATAATCAAAGTCATGTTGGATAGTTAATGCCACACCGCTTTTGGAGTGAGAGATTATAATCATAGATCAATTACTTGTAGCCTGTTCGGTGGCAGTGCAATATGCAACCTTACTTTATAATAATTGTAAACATTCATACAAATATTAAATCAGAACTGTGAAATCAGGAACAACGGGAATACACGCATTCAAATGTTATTGTGTTATTATTTTAAATCTTCATTCCACGTTGACGTTAAACGTCCTGACTTTTTACAGATGGTCGTGTTTTGAAATAAATAAATAAAAAGCGTTTAAGACTTGTTATTCAAGGCCGGTTTGTACAATGTATTTCTTAACAGAAAATATCCTTCGGATAAAAAAAGGCTGCATCTCTGTTTCCATAGCAGCCAAGAAAGAGATGGAGAGCAGTAATTCCAAAAGGAGGCAGCGTAGCTGTGTTGCATTCTTTGGGGGCTTGAAGAGCAGATGTGTGGTATCGGTAGTGGCAGCTCTGATGTTAATATATGAAAACTTCCCAGGGGGCACTTCCGGCCACTGCAAAATTTGGCGGTCGGGATTCTAGTGAGGCCTCAGGATTGCCGGGCTGCCTTCTCTTCAGTAGCTACCATGTGCCCTCGAGCTGCCCTTCCATCTCCCTCTAGATGGCCAGACAGACTCATCTTGAGCACTTCACACACCAGTAAAATGTCTTAGTGCGTACCTCTAGCCACGGCAAGATTTGAAACCCAATCTCCTCTGCCGGAAAGAGCCCCCCTAACAAGGCCTCAGGGTCTCCACAATAAGGTTACAATGCAGTAGTGTGCCACACTGTCTTTCTTTTTTTTTTTTGGTTGCCCTGAGGTTTTCTTTCCCTAATCTCTCATTTCCGATAGATACTAAACCAACTCAGGTGTACTTTTGCCAATGGTGGCTTAAGTCACGAACATCTTCCTCATTACAATTATTTTTTTACAAGAATAATTCTAAAATAATAGGTTGTTTTCCATTTTCAAAATCTATAGATGATACATGTCACATCTTTTAAGTTCTAAAGGAGCACGTTTACTGTATTTAACTGTACACAATACCAGAAAACTGCCCCAATCTCTGCTAGTGATACTTCCCATACACTAAAATACAGTTTAAACTAATCTGTATGAACATATTCAGGCCTCTTCCTGAGGGGGCATCAACACAGGCTGGTGATCCTGGATTAGACCACTTGATACTTGGAATCCACCCTGCTATCTTTTTTGATGTTAGAACAGCTTTTGGTTTCAGCACCAAAGTATTAACTGGTCTTAACCATCAGTAGGTAAAATAAATGAGTTACCTAGGTAATGTTCTGGAGATAAAGTTTTCCCAGAATATGTTACTGTATAATTGTAAAAAAATTCAGACTGTAGGCCTACTCTATATGGAGTCAATAGGCCTGCATTCGTAGGGTGGCATTTTAAAGTTGTTTATGCTTTTTGTCTGTTTCTCATGAAAACTTAATTTACCCAATCAATATCTAAGCAACGAAAGCATCTGAAAAGACTGATATTATATAAGCTGTTTTAGTTAGTTTGCAATGTTGTGTAGCAATAGACCGGTTGGTACAATTTTTCTTTAATTCAGTGTATGTGCATTAGGTCTTCAACCTAAAGCTGTTTGCAATGTTATTTGTATATGTTAGGGTTGACATCATACATGATTTCCTATTCCATGGGTGGTTAAATACAGCCCTGCAGGTTTAACAGTTATCTTTATCAACAACCAACTGATTTTCATCTAGTTAGGGTTTTCCTTAACAATTATTTCCACGAGGACCAAAGGTACCTAGGTTGCAAGCTAGATATAGAAATCCCCAAAATACTTGATTAGATTACCCAAAATAAGGTATTGGATAGACCTAACCACTGTTGACTACCCTACCATATAAAATTACACTAGAGTTTGTGTCCCAGGGGCAGATGGTAGTTCAGTGGCACATTTGGGATGATGCGTTTCTGGGATGTCTTTCCACCCTCAGCAGAAGTTTTCCTGAGTAACTGTCAAGATTGAAAATATGACCCGATGTAATTCCACGTCAGAAAGAGGAGGACCTACTCTGTACTTGCTGCTGCCCCTCTACCCCTCCCCCCTATCTCGGCATCCCCCATCCCCCATCCCGTGTATGTTTTGCCTGTTTCACCAACGCCGCCTGCAAACCCGAATTCGCTGGAGCAAAGCAAACCCGAGGAGGAAACCGCCAGCGTTAGCATAGAGAAAAAGAGAACACTGTGATCGTACGAAAACAAAAGGGGAGCGAGAGAAAATCCGAGAAAATTGATAGGAAATCGAATATATCTGAAAATCAAGACTACATAGGTAAGTCGAATTCGTAATGTAAATTTAGTTTTAGACTATATTTTGGTTTTGTTCTTACAAAATAACTATTCATTCGAAATCTCATGACGTGAACTGTAAAATGTTAACGTTATACATACCAATACAAAGAAGGTAATTGAAGGGCAAACAAAAACAATAACGAGGGGGAAACTCTTTAAGCCGTGACTGTAATATAGTTTTCATCCATCATATTTAGAGACAAGATAGATATCTAACTAGACCTCGTACACCAACTGAAACTCCGAACAAATAATAGAATCTAGGGTTTTTGTGTTCTAATGCGGTGGAATTCTCTAGTACCAACGTCTTTTCTCTAGATCACGTACATTTTTTTTTCATGCGGGGTTGTGCTTCGCAAAATGGTGTCGGGAAATTGTGTGTGACCATTTTAAAACCAAGTGAATATATTTGTATACTTCATTTATTAAAAAAAAAAAAAAAAAACATATGGAGGTGTGCAATCGCTGTGTAATAAATGCCTATAAGCCATTGGTTAAGATATGCGGAGCAGGACTTGAACAATGTTTGGTTTTAAATGAAGAGCAAATGAGTATAAAATTGAGCAGTTTTATTTCCGAATCTGAGAACGAACGCGCTTTGGACGACAACTAGATGTGCAAGTAGCTCACTAGTAAATTACGTATTGTTTGTGAATTCCTGAACAGTTCATTCATATTGACAATAAATATAAATTAACATTTGTAATAATAATAGTAGTCATAGTTTTAACATTGCATAGTCTTAATATGCTGGTTTACAATATTTTAGTGATGTCATATTAAAAAAGAGGAAATGTATACTCTAGCGTTTAGCAGCCTAAGCATTTTGACACAATGGTCATTTTGCAGATGCATTGATTTAAATGGATACCGTATATGTAGTTAATGCTAAGGTCCCTGTACGCCAATTTTAAAAGAAACGCAGTTGAAATTACCAGCAAAACGAAGTTTATCTAGTAGGCTATCTTGCCCAATAATTTAGTTATGACAAACTCGAGTTTTTAAAGCCAAAGGGAAATCGTAGCCTTACATCAACGCAGAAAGTGAGTGAATTAACTCGTCAAAACATGAATTTTGATTAAAGTTATTATAAAACTTTTATTTTAGGCTTTACACTATCACCGGCGGTCGAATGCACGTAGAAACCGTCACAAAGAGGAACGTAACAGACCCTTCTGCCAAATCAGCACGTGTCCCTTTGGACAGTCACTTCCATTAACATTAAGTGACTAATAAATGGCATAAGCTGTTCGTGTAAGGAAAGAAAATAATGTCCTGATGTCTCTGCCGAAGTGAGTCTTTTACAAGTAAATGAATTTCAGGCCCACTCAAAATATTGTCATATGTCCTAAGAGTTGCCTAAATAGAGGAAATGAATGTACATCTACCTAAAATGTATCTATCTCAGGGCTAAGAAATACATACACGTGTATTTAAGGAAAGTTACCAGTTTAGTGTTGTCTGACCGCCCCTTGACCACCTCCACCATCACAACCACAAAAATTTAATTAAAAAAACCCCATAACTCGTGGTTCTAAAAATTGAATGTAATGTGATAGCTGTTTTTTTAACATTAACTATGTATACTCTTTTTTTCAAAATTACACATTTGTTTTTTCCCCCAGATTGTATATGCCGATGTTAAATAAAAAATAAACATTTGGGATGCAAAATCTGCTTCAAAGGAAGACAGGATCAAGTAGGGTGGCAACGCAGGGATGTATTCTATTCATTATGAAAACTATTCGAATTCCACTTACAAAATATTTCCTGTACGCTAACTGCTCGCTATTAATTAATTATCGCCCAGTCGTCCATTTTCACTAAACTGAAGCGAACCAGGGATGTGAACGCGTTTGTTCAGTCAGGCATCTGATGAGTACTGGTTTTGGAGAGGTGACGTGAAGGAAGCTTAAATGTACTTGCGTATTTCTGGGGGATGGGGTGAGAAGAAGCTGAATTGAAGGGTGTCCAGCAAAGCGAATGCACATTTTTATTTTGTCCATTTTTTTATTATGTGAGGCAAAATTGGTGGTCATGGTAAAATTGCATTTGATTCCAAAGATACTAATACTTAACTAGATACTAAACACTTCAGCTAGTTACGTTTTCCAGTAATTAACTTTAAGTGCATAATTTGTTTGTTTGTTTTTTCTACTCTTGGATGTAGCTAGGCCCCAAAGCCTCAGTGCTCAATATGTCCACACCACAAAAAAAAAAAAAAAATATATATATATAAAGGGCGAGCATTTCTTGTTTTTATGATGGAAGGCAATGCTTTCTGAATGTTGAAGTTAAAATTAGCATTTTTAAAAATTTAAGTAATTTTTCTCCCCCCCCCCCCCTCCAAATTGCTGTCCCTTAGTTTAGTGCCATTATGTTGCATCTAAATAATTCCCAGATTATCTCCTGCTCTATTAAGAAGTGGGATATATGCCTCTAAATTATTGTACATCAATCAGATTGATGATCCTTTTCTCAGGCAATAAATCTCTTCATGGCTGGGCTTGAATGCAGTCTGTCCAGCCTACTCTGTGTTAGTTTTGATTTGGGGGAGAGAGAAACAAAAATGACATTTTCCGTGGGTTTCTTTGAGTCAAAGACCAGATTAGAATCTTTGGGATAGTTTTTTATTCGATAATCTACAAAGGTTTGTTGGCCAGTTTAAAGCTTTGAGGCCTTCCAGTACTCTAAATCAAAAAGCAAGAAATCTTTAGGAATCTTCATCGCGTGGCAGTTTAGGCGAGATCTAAGCCTCAAGACCCATTTCTGTCCCCTTTTTTGCAACACGTTTAATTTTTGCTGCTTCTTCCTTTGCCTTCTTTTAACCCTCACCGTGGAATTAGTTGTAAATGCCCGTTTTCTTGATTGAGGTCTGCTCAGAAAAAAAAATATCCTTTGTCATGGGCATCTGCTGTTAATTGACCAAGTCCTAGTATTCTTAATGTTGCATTATAATGGTAATGATGAGGCGAACCTTGCATTGGGCTGTAAAGATTAACTCCAGGGGGCTGTTTTAAGCCTGGATGTCGTATATCTCAAAAGGTACCACTATGGAAGTCAGCTGTATAATGGGTGATGCTGAAATGTAAGCAGAGTAACGCTGTACAAGGCAAGCTATTATATATGTTATTACATATGGTCTGGCATTATACGATGTGTAATAAAACATTATTATGTTATAACGCTGGATTTAAAAAAAAGAAACGGTTGCTTGCTCCCCTTGCCAATTCATCTCCTGGAAAAGGGAATTCTTTAACTTCCCATATAAATATAAGCCAAAGTTTTCTACTGTGAACCTGATGCAAACACTGGTATGGAAGTGATTAATAAACACTTAAATGCTGATGGCTGGCAGCGTACAGGTCTCTCAGCATTTTTATCAGATAGGTGTGACGTTGACATTCCTGTTGAAAACACTTCACACCGAACCGGTCCCAGATTATCTCACAGATTAGTAAACACACCAACAGTTGGGCTGAGGCGAATAACCAGATCGTCATTATTTACCACATGAATTTATTAAAGACTGGTTGGTCGCAGTTATGCAAAGGAGCAGTTCTCAGTGTTTGTGGGCACTGGAATGAAATGCATTATAGAGCTTAAATGATGTTGATCATTTAAGTTGATGGCTGGCATTGGGAGTTGGGAGAAAGGGTAGACATGAAAGGTCACATGGGAGCGGGCGCTTTTTAAATGAGTGCCACGTTATTCTCTTAAAAAACAGATTGAATACGACCAAGAAGCTGTCTCAAAGAATGCAGAGGAATTGGGGACTTCCAACTGGTTTTGCTTATTGATAGGGACTGGTCCTAATAACAAAACGTGTTTGCATGTCAGCCACTCATTTTATTGGGCTAGACCTTTCATAACTGTTAAAAAGCCGTTTTCAGCCTTTTAATTCCTATTCTGCTGCTGTTGTGTTGTACTTGAACTGTTGTTGTTTTCATCAGTTGTTAATAAAAGCACCTTCTAACACAGAGATATCTACAGTTTAGAAGCGTGGTGTTTGTAATTTGAGGACTTCAAACACCTTGCTGTAATTATCTGCAAAGTGGTATTTTAGGTAAACATTAACAGGTTATTCTTCATGCATTGATCCTCACCTATATCCACAGGTACTACATATTAGTTGGATAAAGAGCTTTTGTAGAAAGCACGTGTGTTTTTTTTACATTTAGGGAAGAATCAGGCATTCTTTTGTAACAAGGCCACCCTCAAACGTTTGGGTCTAATGTAATGTTTAATGATTATGTTTATTTGTATAACATCTTCCAAGAAAACTTAGAAGGGCATTACATGACAGTCATGATGATAAATCAATACAATTAGAAGCAGTATTTAACGTCACAGAGGAAGAACAAAAATGGTCTTCAAGAACAAGTAAATCACAACACAACAGTTAACATGAAGCCTTGGCCTAAACCCCCTGAAAGCACACCTAGCACAGCTGTGGCAGGAACTCTTGAGAGGAACCAGACTGAACCTCTGGTCATCCGGGAGGAGCAGTGTAAAGAAGACAATATAAGCCATATGCTGGAGGGGGTGTTCCCCAAAGCAAAGAAGTTTCTGCTCCGGTAAACAGCTTCTGGTTATGGTAAACTCTTGTGATTATAGATAAATTCCGGCAGGATGTGTGCGCATGCGTTGGATCGTGTTTTATTTTTGTTTAATCTTGTGACTTCTGCTGCTGCTTTCTCTTCATGCCGAAGTACTGACTTTTCCCTCCTCTTGCGGTGAATAGTCCGGTAATCTGTTGAAGCTATCTTTCGACAGAAGTTCAACGGGTTGGCAGGAAGGGACGACAAGGATGACTGGGAAAGTGGTAGCTCGTCTGCCTCTTAGCAGGGCATTCTGGGTTTGCGTTGCCATTGGTTTGTCGTTGTGGCCGCATGTAAAACATCACATAAAGCCTTTGGTGTCTTTCTTTGACAAGTTGGTTTGATTTCACAGTGATGGTTGCAGCCACACAGGCCTGACATAGAGCTAAAAGATATTCACACAACGTCAGCTTACTTTGGTGTTTGGCCCTACCACATTATAAGATGGAGGTTACAACATCGGACGTTAGGTTTCCAGATTCTGGGTTATATGTTAATGTGATTAAAGTGGATTGAGTTTGCTGGTACGATCAGCTAACTCCTGCACCTTGCTGCCCCCCTTGGTTAACCGAATACCAAAAAAATACGCTGGCCACTTTCTGCCTCCGACCACCTCGGCCGTAATTCCTTAAATAACATTTCATGTGCGTGTTATTTAACCCTGCGTACAGCTACCGTTTTAGAACATCTGTGGCTTGGCAGTGATGATCACAGACCCTTTGAGAATAAGCCTGCCGTAGATGATTTGAACAAAGGTGAAGATGACGGTTCAGCTGATTGCTCGAATTCTAATGCAATCAAGTTGCGTACAAGGCCTCATTTGTCAGGTTTAATGATCCTTCACCCTGGATGCGTCAGAAGGAGAAGTGGTTTGATATGATTAGTGAAATGCGGAGAGAGCTGATGACTGGGAGTTGGTGGTTTAAAAATGGGGCTGGATTATGAATTTGTTGGAAGCGGACGGGCTCAAAAGACTGCGCTTTCAGCCGAAATCCAAAACGGTTAGAAATTTTTTGGATGACATTTTTAGGAAATTGAAATAGTATTCAATTAATACATAACATTGTACTAATGTCTACCAAGGGTTAGACGGCATAAAACTTTTAACTAAATTGTAGTTTTATATTGTAAACCTCATTAACAGGTTCTATGGATTTTATTTAATGAACAGAACATAACATTTCATTCTCTTTGAAACTTCCAGAAATGATCAGTGCAACACTTAAGTCTTGATCCCATAGCCAGGTTGTCTCACGTAGCGTCGGTGTCTGCTTCCATTCGTTTTTCCAGTGTGCGTTTGTGCGATCTTGTGATGCCGTTGGCTTGCGGGTAGAAAAGCTACCTCTCTCCGTAGAAAGTTTTTGTAGCTTTATTTACCTTATTATATTCCTGTTGTGTGAGAGTTTTCATGTTGATTGGTCTTTTCTTTGTGAGCAGTTTGGCTAAAACCACAGTTTCTCATGTTGTGCAGACTTGACTGTGTTGGTATCCTTCCATGCCATGCAGACGGGGTTTTTTTTTCTTGCTTCCTGTTTTATTGCAATGGGCACACACTAGTGAGCATGGCGTTTTTCGTTTGATGGTATCTCCGACCGCACTCTTTTCTCCCCCAGACTCCGAGAGGAACCCCTCTGCTCTCCGCTGCCCCATCAAACCTGAATAATTTAAATCCGATCTCCCCGAAGCTCGACTTAGATGTGACGAGAGCTAGGAGAGACGCTGTCAGAGAGTCCAGAGAGGAATTTTGTGGCTTGTTTTTGAGCGGTTCTTAATTCACTTATTTATTCATTCATTTATTCTATCTTCTGGGTTAGGGGAGTTTGCTGCCTTTGTTTGCCGGAATGTTATTCGGTGCTTCTTAAAAACATTTATATTTGTATTTGTTTATATATCTCCAGATTATTACTGGCCCTGTTGCTTTCCTTTAACACACCACGCAATTACTGTTAACATGCATTTATTTATTGATCATTTAGATATAACATAGAACCGGAACCGCTAAAGAACAGACCTTCCTAGGTACGGTTTGTTTAATTAATTAATTAATAGCTATTGTTGCCGTTCCGCTTACATTAAGCTGAATTTCAGTGTTGGGCAGTCGGTCTCCACACTTTCCAGTATGTGTGAGTTCTGCCTTAGACCTGCTGAAGATGTGGTTGCTTTGTGGACAATAAGAGTCCTGGGCCATGTCATAACTCACCACTGGGATTGAGCTGTTCGTTTAATATGAGATTTGGAATCTTTTCACAACTATCTGCTATAAAAGTTTGGAAAGCCAGCTGTTTTTGGAAAATGTGTGTTTACCTGTAAAACATATTTTGTGTTCCTTGAATAAGTAATATCAGTAATGCAACATGCATTGGTCCTTTAACTGACCGCTTTTTAACGTGGAAAATGTTAGGGATTGAACTGCTAATTATCCCCGGCTAACTTATTATTAATATTATTATTATTATTTATTCTGGTTTTTCTCTCCAAAGATGCACATTTATTTTGACTGTTTTTACAGATCCATAATTCACAGCAGATAACGCTGAGGCCATTGTTTTCAATTTCACAACTCAAACGTCGTTAATTGAAAAAGAGTCTGGCAAACACAATGGGTACCACCGAGCAGGACAGAGAAGCGCTGGTGTACCCAATCGGCGACCGTCTTGCTTCGTCTGAGCTAATCTCGTCGCTCTCCTCTATTAATTAGAGCTCACGGGGCCTTGTTGCACGGTTGACATAATCAAGTACCGTGCTGGCTCAAACTCAGTCTTTTCTACGAGGGAGGAATTTGTTGAAGTCAGTCGCAGGCGGTAATGCATTTTCATCAGGGTTTGAGTTGAAGGATGTGGGACGGGTTTAGCAGATCTTCCCCATCTGTTTGCAGAGGTGAACAGCGTGAATATGGGTGAGAACAGGGAAGCACATCTGGCTCATTTATATATATATATTATGGAGATGTGTTCTGATGAAGGATGTGTTCTTCATTTATGATCAGGTTAACGTTCATTGTAATTGGGCTATATGCCCTGTCATTTATGTATGTACCTTCCTCAGGGGCATAACTACGGAGGCCCACCTGGGCCCTTCTGGTCATCAGTCTTGACGGGTTTGGTGCTGTCGTGTTATTACATCAGTATTGCGGAGGTCGCACTTGCCCCCAGGAAATTGCCGTTTCAACGCGAAAGCCGTCTAACGTTTTGGGTTTTGTTCAAGAGTATCTGCATTTTAACAACTGATGGTGCGGTAACACAGAGCTAGCTACTCCATTCCTTAGGCTTAATAAAATGCTGTCGGTGCTCACAGCGGGTCTAACATCAGCCCTGCAGAACCGCTCTCCACTGTGCGAGCCTGATGCTCGGTTCATTGGCTGGTCACAGCCACGCAGGGCGTGAGCTGTGAGCCATTCCCCAGACCCCCTGGACCAACTGGCACGTCCTCTCGCCAATAGGCTTGGCGCCGTTCTCTTGGCGCCGCTTGGTTTAGCCCTGGAGCACAATTAGTGCTGCGGGGGCTTTTGCAAGGTACCTGCTCGATAAAATCTTCTCTGGCAGCAAGTCGCTGGTCCTGTGCTAATGGCAAGACGAGAAGCTGTTTACCAGGCAGGTTGGCCTGGGGCACGTGCCTGAGGGAGGATGTAGTTCATTAGATATCGATGACAGCCAGGCCACTGTGATGATGTCGGCTGAGGATTCTTATTGTGAAGGCGCTGGTGAATCGCTTAAGACTTGGTTAAATAATTAGGGCCTGTGATCCACTGCCCTATGTCTGCTACTGAGTTGAGGAATCGTTTATAATGATCTAACACCGAAGGCCCTGCTGCCATGTAGGGCACCCTGTAAAAGCATTCACTCTCGTCTGCCGGACCATTTTGATGGATTTTGTTCAACTGAAGTGCACGCCTATTTGAAAATAGTTTATTTTTATTTTTTATTTAAAAAACATTTGATCTTAAACCATATTTACTCTTCCATTAAGTGACCTTTTGCGGTGTGTTTGTATCGTTAGCAGTTAGCCTCCTGTCTGGTTCT
This sequence comes from Hiodon alosoides, assembly GCA_025775065.1. Taxonomy (NCBI): domain Eukaryota; kingdom Metazoa; phylum Chordata; class Actinopteri; order Hiodontiformes; family Hiodontidae; genus Hiodon; species Hiodon alosoides. Next base: position 6,400 of record JAOYSI010062013.1, on the reverse strand, counting down.
CCAGACTCCCCGCGCTCTGCTTGAGAGACGGTGTGCACGCCACTGCCGTATATGGCGCTGGTCTGCACTCGTTTTAATGGCGGATGCCGCGGCGAGCACGCGCGTGCCAGTATTCCAGCGGCAGCTGGTGCGCAGGTAGCCCTACGCACCAGCGGCTGCTCTGAGCGACGCTTTGTAAAAATAGGAGGGGTGTTGCGTAACTGCGGCGATAGGGAGCTCAAGGGCACTGCAGTAGCGCCTCTCTCTCTCTCTCTCTCTCTCTCCCTCTCTCCCTCGCTCTCTCTCCCTCGCTCTCTCTCCCTCGCTCTCTCTTTCCCTCTCTCTCCCCCCCTCTCTCTCTCTCTCTCTCTCTCTCTCCCTCTCTCCCTCTCTCTTTCTCCCTCTTTCTCCCTCTCTCTCCCTCTCTCTCTCTCTCTCTCTCTCTCTCTCTCGCGCTGCGGAGAAGGAGGAGAGGGGCAGCATCACCCGGAGGCGCAAAGACTGGAGGAATGGTCTTGTCGTGGCCTTCTGCGTGCACTCTGCTCCGCGAGGTGTGGACCCCCGCACGCACACTGACAAACGGGGTCCCCCCTACCGAAACCGGGGGGGGGGGGGGAAAGGCAACGGCGAGCGCGGGTCTGTTCTGCCTGGGCGTACCAGTTAGCCGGAAGATCGCCGGTTTCCACCGCACAGGAAAACCGTGACTCACACTAGCGACACTTCGGATGATTTACCCCACGGCCGGAGTCAGCGAAGGTTAAGATCGGAGGACATTCCCATATTGTCAGGCAGGGGCTCATTGACATCCTCAAGGCAGAAGAGGCCTGCTGTATGAACAATTTGCTGAGAGCTGGGCCTTCGTGTCTCCATCATAGCATCCATCGTCATTCTGCCTACCGACAAATTAGCAATAAATATTTCTGTTATAATTCCTGAATGGGTATGAATACCTTTGTTGGCCTCAGTATGTATACAAAAGGGTCCTGAATCCAACGTGTAGAAATGACAAAATCAAAATGACAAAAAAGGAATTACAAATCGGATAAACCAGGAGCTCCCTCAAACTGACACACACTGAGACACAGGTCGGCTAAAGACAGGTCCCTCCACCTCAGTCCCTGATGAATCCAGCCATCCGAAATCAAACGGTAATCTTAATGAACCAACCCATTGGACATTGACCTTCAAAGTCAAGTGTGACAGGCCTCGTTTTAAATCGCCACGTTTTAATTGCATGTTTACGACGTGTGATCGCTGCTTGTGTGCTTGCCAGATTTGTTTATGCCGATGTTTTGTTTTGCTCTGCTCTGCTCTGCTCCCAGATGTGCATTATAATCATGAACTGTTGCTGTATTATTTTTCAGATTGCATACCCATTTCCCCACATTAGCTTTTCCAAGAATGGCGAACGGGCTCCCCACTGACAAATTCAGTTTCTTGTACCAACCCGACAGCTGTCAAAACTTGAAGAGGTCAGTGTAGCGCCACTTGAATGCTTTTTTTCTCCCGATTTCCAGCCTTGTTTGTGATGGGGGCCCAGCGACCTGAAGTTCAGGTGAGCAGGTAGAGGGTCAGCGCCTTTACCTGTGATGCGTGCACCCTCCGGTCACTGTTAACACTCAAAATTTTTGTCTTAAATTTGCAGTGTAACCGTGCACTGTAATCAAGGTATTTTAACCCTCAATATTAACATGGTCCCTTTTTAACTGTTAGAAACGGAATCCCTTCTTTTATTTAAAATATATTTTTTGATTTTGTAAAGTTAAAAGGGTGTTGGTACTGAATAAACTGAATGCTTATTTTGGCTGCTGCACATTTCCCTGTCTTGTGTCTTGTGTTCTGTGTTCTTTGGAGACCAGTGATGTCTGATAACCTGCTGTCTTTTTTAGTCTTTTTAGTTCATGGGCCTTGTTTTTCACAGTATACTGTAAAAATACTGTTTCATTCTGCCCCATCATCCTACTGCATGTTCTTAATCCCACAAACAAAGCTACACGTTTTTACTAGTTACAAAGGAACGAAAGATTTGCCATTTAAACAAACTGTAGTGACGGTGAGATGACGTATCACATTTTTAACGTCGTGTTTTTTTTTTTTTTACCCCACTCTTAGTATGTTCTCTGCAGTGTGTTTTTTAAATGTGAGTTTGTGCATATCTGTGCCCGTGTTTGCGTTTGTCTGTTTGGGTTAATTATAGTTTATGTATGTTGAAGATAAGCTGTACTTTACATCTTACTAACCATTTCTTTCCTATAATACTACAGAAGTTACACACAGTAATTTTACACAAAGTAATTTATTCCTTTCGTTATCTAGAGCTCTGATTGTTTAAAGGTGACCTTGTGAAGGAGTCCAGTAAAAGCCTCTGACCTTGTCTCTGTGCCTGTTTCTGACTGTGGGAGAAACACTCGAGCCGTCTTTTTTAAAGCCGTTTTCTTGTTTTATTTGTCGGTAATAATTGTGTAAAATAATGGTTAAAGTTTTTTTTTCCCGTTTCACCGCTGAACCACATGGCCCCCTTTGTTAGCTCACCTTGCTGGGATGTTTAAGTTTAAGAATCCACTGCACTGATTTAGTACCCTGTAGCTATGCTTAACGTATACTTCACTGCTCAACCTCCGCGCATTATAGCTCAAACCAGGCCGTGATTGGAGAAACCTCTGATTGACAGAGCCGTTATCCAAACCTTTAGCACGTCCTCGATAGAAAGTCCTCTGTGATCTTGTTTTGGTCTATGAGACTTTGACTCAAACGAAAAGATACCGCTGATAGGCTGATTCCATCTGGGTGCTTGCACAGCCCAGTGGTGACACTCCGCATTAAATCTTAAGGGATTTTTTTGCCTTTTTGTGCCTCGTAACGCACGCCTGATGAGTGAACCACACAACACGTGCACGTTTTCCTCACGGGATAAATCGGCACATTATGGAGATTACCAGCTTGCCTTCACCCTGCCCGCTCGGCCTAGTCTAAATCCAATTCTGTGTGTAATGTGATGTCATTTTGTTTTTTGCCTGCCCGGACAGGTGACCGGGTCCCCCTGGCGCTGCATTTCTGTATTTGCACCTGCACTTCAGAGTTGCCCGCTCAAGCACGTCTCACTGCACGCTTCAAGCCCCAGTGCTGGTTTCTACTGCCCATGCTGCTGTCGCATCTTTAACCAGTAACCACCATATGTGTCAGTCGTGCATAAAATGCTAGGGGGGCTGGGAGAAATGCCCCTGAACTCTTAATAAGCATAAAAGCCAACTGTTGGCACTTGCCTGGGCACTGGCTAAGACCTGTGATCCAGAGATTGAGGTTTTGAATCTGGATCACATCACTGCCAACTGTGAGTCCCTAAGGCCCGGCTTGGCAAGGACGAAAGTAGGAGCGGATGGCGGGGGGGTTCCTCTCCTCCAGTCGGCATAGAACCTCCAGTGCTTTGTTAAACATCTTGTGGCTTAAGTGCGGGTGATTCATGTCTATCTGCACTTCCGTACATATATAGGTATATCCCTCCCAGAAGCGCTGTAGGCACTGGGTAACCAGGGGTAGAGTTCTAGTCATCGACGGGCTTTGAGAGAAACCCTACCGCTACGCATGCTCTCTGGCCTGGGGAATTCTCTGACACGAGCGGCCCACTGTTGTGCTCACCCACTCACAATTGGCCGATCACGTGACCTGGATATGGTGGCGGACCTGCCAAGGCCATTTCCTTTAAACGTGGCATGGATTAGCTACATTACTGAATAGTTTTTAGCCCTAGTACCATACAGTTAAGCCTCCTTTCTTTCCAATGACATGGTCCATGAAACAACGCCTTTCCTTGAATAGCAGTGTACAGAACAAGCGTTTACCTCATGGCGGTTGTAAAAGTGAATGTGGGCTGCAGGCTGCAGGCTGAACCGTCACACTAAACACTGAGGAGGAAAGCCTGGGTGGTGACACAGCGTAATTGCCTGGGGCATGTACACAAGAGCCGGTTGTGTGTGGGTCTGCCGAACGAGCACTTGGATCTGCCGCTCTCTCCCGTCTTTCAGGACGGGGGGCTGGAAAGGGAACTGGTTTTAAGGTGTTTTTCCTGCCTCTATGAAAGCAAGTATCCTCGCGGTTTTTCACCTGTCCGCGCACGTCTTTGTTCTAGTTTTAGTGTTTTTTTTTTTTTTTTTGTACACGGCGGTCCTAAACGTCAGCCGCCGACGTGCCCGCGCTACGTTAGCGGTGTAGTAAGCGATTCTCTCAGTCGACACCTCCTGGCCGTAGCGGTAGAATTCCCAGAGGCCCCTGGGTGGTTGCAGCCGATGTCTGCTTGCGAGGTTCTGCGAAGTTAATGGCACGTTAACGTTTTGTTTATCAAGTCTGCTGTTTAGCAAGGCCCAATGAATCGACGCTTTCACTCCCAATTAGCGCCTTTTTTAAGAGCAGGTGCATTACGAAAACACTGAGGGCTGGAAAATCTCCACGGCTATGTTTTTGACCATTGTTACATGCTGCTTTTTTCATAGTATCATTTTGCTGACTAGTGTATAAGTAAACTTGATTATTAATTGACATTTTCAACTCGGTTCCTTCTCAGAGAGTCCTGTGTCTCTGTCTATGTCTCTGCCTGTGTGTGTGTGTGTGTCTGTGTCTTTGTGTGGTGGGACGGTTGCCCAAATTGAATACACTGGTGTGTAAAAGGCTTTAAGAAAAGGAATTTTACATGGAAGCTTCTTTATTGGTCTGATGAACGAGAGTATGGTCCAATCTCACTGGTTTTCTCTGGTGATGGACAGGAAGAGAGGATTGACAGGCTGCTTCACTTTATCCTCATACGCACACACACAAACTCACACTCACAAACACACGCACACACAGCAGGTTGAACTGTTAGCCTTCACACATGAGAAATCTCCAGTATCTGAAGACATTTTGAAAAGAGCTCCTAATACCACAGAGCCTGATTCTGTTTCAGCTAAATTAGTTCCCAGGTAAAAAAAAAACCCTTTTACCCATAAAACATTTCTTTAAAGCATTCTGAACACAGTCAACCAAGGCAAAATGTTGTTTTTCTCCACAGAGGCGTTACTTCCCAGTAACTCTGCGAGGAACTCTCATCCATCACTGTTATGATCTGTCAGGATCTTTTTTGGGCTTGTTGGACCTCCTTTCCCTGCATTGTTTTAAATGTGCTTTTCCTTTTTCGCTCTCTCTTTTTCCCCTCTCTGTCTCTCTTTCTCTCCATTTGCCTGTTTTCTCTCTGTCTTTTTTTTAGCAAGAATAGACTGTCTTCCACCATGAACCCGGTTTACAGTCCCGTCCAGCCCGGGGCCCCGTACGGAAACCCCAAGAACATGGCCTACACAGGTGAGCGAGTGCGGCGGGGGCGAGGATGGTGGCGTTAAGCACACACCCGAGAAGGGGGGGGGGGGCAGTCAACCAATGAAAGTCCGCGCCTCAATTGTGTAATGAGCTATGCGATTGTGTCCATGCGATTGTGTGATTGATTTATGGGCTTAGAGTCTATGGCCCTTTGTGTGAATGTAGAGTTAATCAAAATGGCGGGTGTGTTATCGTTTTTGTGGTTGTGTGTGGTCTATTTTTGGTAATGCTACTAGGTGACAAAGTCTGTGCGTCTATTTTCTTCCCATATAGGGTATGTGACGTCTTTCTTTATGTGGCCTCTTCTTCATTAATTCCTGCTGCGAATCCAGTGTGGTACATTGTGCGCCTTTCTTTTGTCATTTAATTCATTTTTGTGGTGTCTGATACTTCGTAACTGTAGTGCACCTGTAAAATAACCCACTCACACCTGTGTTTTATTCCAAGTGTTGTTTCCAACATCTGAAGTGTGAAACACTGGGGCGTGCAGCTAGTCACTGGGGCGTGCTGCTAGTCACTGGGGCGTGCAGCTAGTCACTGGGGCGTGCAGCTAGTCACTAGGGCGTGCAGCTAGCAGGATGTGGAGCGGAGTCAGATAGGCAGGAGAGGGTAAACGGAGGAGGGATTTGTCATAGATGCCTTTGCTTACAAGGCTTCTGGCATGTGGCGGCTCGTTGGGTCCCCTCTGCGTGAACCAAAATCCAGACTATTGTGTTCCGTGACCAGAGAACGACGCAGGGCTTTGTCTTGTCGCACTTTTGGTGAAACTGCTGTTTATTCCTGGGCTAATTTCTGTTGTGCAAAAGCCGTCTGATCAAGCTGTTGCGCGGCCCCCGCCGAACGTCACAGCGTGACATGACTCAAAGTGACGCCCTGCTGTCAGAAATCAGCATGTAAAAATATCCACAGACGGATTACTGTCATTTCTGCTTATGGCTTTCATTGCCAGGCCGCCAGCATGTCAGCATGGTAGGAATCTCTAAAAGGACATGTGTCTGCCTGTGTCTGCCTGTGTGTGTGTGTGTGTGTGTGTGTGTGTGTGTGTGTGTGTGTGTGTGTGTGTGTGTGTGTGTGTGTG
>JAOYSI010061991.1:0-23683 GCA_025775065.1 Hiodon alosoides | reverse complement strand
CCCTGGGGGGTTTCACAGGGCCGGGTTGACGGGCGTGACGTAGTTGCGCGGGAACATGCCCGTCTGCCCGTGGCACGCTCCTTTCCACCAGTTGGGGTCTGAGTTGTCCAGAACCTGGATGTAATCTCCGCGCCTGAAGCCCAGCTCGCCCTCTTCCTGGGGGTCGAAGTCAAATAGTGCCTGAACATAGGAGGAATTCTGCAACAGAGAGAAAGAGAGACGGGGACTTAAGTTTCCTTGTACAGTGCGATTCTGCGCTAACTTGTCACTTCTGCAGTCAATTCCTACATTTTGCCTAAGATGACAGACTGATCTTCCAAAGAGGGCATGGCCACTTTGTTGACCTGAAGGGTGAAAACTACCTCTCCACATTTAGTAGGTTCTCTTTAGGTTGATACGACTGGACCGTTGTGTCATTTGCGCACGCCGTACAACTGTTTCAAATAAAAGCACCAGAACTGGGAGTCACCTGGGGAACCTGCTCAACATCTCGTAGGAAGATCTGCTGGTTCCGTGACACGGAGGTAGAGCGGTGATAGTCAACCAGCTGGTTGAGGGAGTTAAACTTCACCACCCACAGGAAGTACTTTCCCGCTCCGTCACGCAGGACTTTGAAGTGCTGAACATCGTTTCCAAACCTGGGGAGACGGCAAGGGAAATAAGGGTTCAGCTGCTGACAACCATGGCCATGCCATATCAACGGAATTACGCAACCATCTGTAGGGAGCACTCAAGCGCAGTTGCGATAATCGGCTGAGCTGCGTCTGAGCGAAGCGGTGTAATCACCAGGATGATTCGATTGTGTCAGCCTGGCTTTCACAAAACAATAAAAACGCATTATTTAACCTGTTAAGCATAAGCACCAGCTTCAGTGGGAAATCGTCTATGGCCAGCCTGGGTGGAGCCTCGTCAGTTTACAACAAGGAATATTCCCATTCAAATGGTTTTTGACAGTGACCCTTGCAAACTGAAGGCCTATTCTGTACTAGGACATCACAGGTGGGGCACGGATAAAACAGCCAGTTTTCCTGATGCGTATCTAAAGGCTGGTTTTTACATATGGATTGAAGCATGAAAGGACAGGCCTGTTCCTCAACACGTCTGGAACAGCAGTGGGTGGAAAAGAGGAAATCAAACAAATTGCCTCAATCTGTGGGGAAGTCCAGAAAATGGAATGTTAAAGGCTGCTGTGTGTCACTGAAGGAGGCCTGCATGTCAATCAGGGACAAAGCACACTGGCCACCAGGGGGCAGCACTACAGGCATGCGGCTGAATGTCAATTGTTTTTTTTCCCCCCAAAGAAGTGGGCTCTGATGTATGCATATTAGGGGCAGCATGTGGCATAGTGGTTAACTGTGACCACAAGGTTGTAGTCCCAGGAAGTCCCAAGAAAGGACAAGAAAGGGCTGCAGAGGCACCTACTTGACAGAGAGAGAGAAGTCCCCTGGTGCACTCTCGCTCTCTCGGATTAGGAAGGCCCCGTCGTGCCTCTGTTTGTTTAGCATCTCCTCTGCTTTCGCCCTCGGGATCTTTCCAAAGAACCACCTGTGGCCAAGATGACGGAAACAAAAAATGGTTACAAAACAAGGACGGAACCGTCATACACAATCACAAATCATACGCAATGACTCATAAAAACTACATATTTAAAAAAATGTAAAAAAATATTTTCAATCATTGGAGGAACAATGAGTGCCATGATCAGAACAGAATTACTATCCTTCTCAGCACCAAAAAAGCCATCTTAACTCCTGCCCCTTTGACGATATGCATAGGCAACCATTTCCCGTTCCCGTGGACGTTGCTGCCGGAGGAACACATGCTTGTTTTGGAGGAGACCACGCCCTCGGAACCCTTGGGAGCAGTGGCCCAGGTGGAGGCTTCTCGTGCGCAGGGGACAGCTGCTCCCATAGAAAAAATGGACTGCGACAGGCGGCCGTCCAGCGCAGGCAGCGGTCAAGCCGAGACCCTCGTTAATTATTAAACGGCTGTGCAAGGGTGACATCTTGGCTCTTCTCTCCCGTCGGTGAAAATCAATAACAAAACAAGCGAGCGGTAATCCTCTTAGCATCAGTGCCCTATCGCTGCGCTCCCCCCCAGGTTTTATGGAAGCACGAACACCCTTCAGGGCAACCAGCAGGTGTGCCTCGATTCTCTGGGCTCCAATGTTATTGGCCACAGGGGCAGCGGGGGAAAACGCTCGGTGCATCTCAAGCACAAGTATTGGAAACCATCGATTCAGTCATTGGCCTTTGGGTACATATTAGCGTAACTAAAAGCTCTGGATGTGCGCCGTCTTGCTTGGCGAATGGAGTTCACAGCAACAACCCATTAGGAAAGACCCGATGGAAACGGGAGGGGACGTAAACGCTACAGAGGAAGAATCCGCCCACGGCAAACTGGAGCAGCTGCGTGTGGAGCACCCTTCTGAAACCTTTCTGCAGATTCGCTTCCACGCGACCACACGAGCCTGGCTCTCAGCAGTCAGCTGAGATCACGCCCTGCCCCGTACTGCCGGTTGTGTTTGTTCCTCGTTCTGCCGTGTGCTCTTCGGCAGCGCCAATAGCGGTGCCTGTGCCTCTGACCTTTCCTGCCTACCGTGAAAGAGGAGGGACACCTTTGATGTGAGCATTACTGGAAACAATGAGCGAACTAACCTCCATAAGGAAATGCTTCTCTCTCCCCCTCACTCCCAACGGTCTGACCCAGGGACAACAAAGAACATTGGCTATAAAGATAAGGTACATCGAAGCGCTATTATTTATATCTTTGGTAAAATTAAAACTATTTTAAAACTGTAGGCTTGGGAAAGGTGGATGGAGGCGGGGTCTGGCATCATCGAGAGAGACCTGCTCTAAGTGAGGCCACGATTAGCTCCTGACCTCTTTCGGTTCCAGCTGACAGCCCTGTGGCACAGTCATAACAGGAGTGCGAAGAGCGGAGCAGCAAAGGGAAAAAACACCTCACCACTGTCGCCGTAGGCCCACTTGCATTGAGGGAGGCCCGAAAAAAGTCAACATCAACCACTGTGAAGACCATGCAGCAGCAGATGCTGAAAGGTTAACCACTAAACAGGCTTTTGGTCATGACAAGAAGTCACAGTCGCACACGTGGAATCCCCATCTCCTGTTCACAGTTACAGACCTCCCCCACAAGTGTATCGTGGTTTGTAAAAATGGACAAGAAGTCGAGAGATAGGTGGGTCCCGCTCGGTTTCAGGCAGCTTAGCCAGGCCAGCGCAGCGGCAGCTTAGCCAGGCCAGCGCAGCGGCAGCTTAGCCAGGCCAGCGCAGCGGCAGCTTAGCCAGGCCAGCGCAGCGGCAGCTTAGCCAGGCCAGCGCAGCGGGCGTCACAGGGCTAGGGCGGAGGAGAAGCTGGAGTCAGGCTCACACTTACGGATGCGCTTTCATTTCTATGTAGTTTTTCGGAATGAAGCCGTCCTTCCCGTTAAGTTCAGCCTTGTACCAGTTCTGGTCACATTCTTCATTTAAAACCTGCCGAACAGACAGACAGACAGACACAGGGAAATGGTTACTCAACGTATCCTTGCAAGACAGATAGCCGATGGGTTGTTGGGTATGGCCTGAAACGGCACACTGTGAAAAGCAGGCGTAAAGGACCACGTATAAATATAGCCCCCTTGATCATTCCCTGATGTCTCGGCGAGTTTTGACAATATGGGTGAGGCAGCGTGCAGGATAACTATGGTGTGGGACTCGAGGTTGCACAACGCCGGGAACTCCCTCCACTAACTGGGCCAAGGAACGTTACAGAACCACTAACCCCCCCCCAAGCCGAAGCTCTGACCTGACCCGGCCACGGAGGCGCCTCCTGTGTGCTCTCGCCCTCTCTCATTTTCTTCCCAAATACACACAGGCTGCCTTTCATCTCTCCACAGCAACAGCCACACCAATCAGGCGAGGCCAGCGAAATGTCGAGGCCAATCGCTAACGTCAGCGTCTCTCGCGGACAGGGAATTAATTCTCCAGCGTAGTTTGAGTTTGTAAGGAAGTCTTTGAACTAAATAAAAATGACAAGACCACAATGATACGGTAAAGAGAACGGCTTTCTTGCAGGGGAAAAAAAGGCGCGCGTGTTGATCTATTGCTCCGGGCAGTAGTGAGGTCGAGATTCGGCGGCAGGAGGTTTGTCTCAACGCGCCACAGCAAAATGTCAGGCTGGACCTGACTGGAATTAACACAGCAGGGGTCTGCCAGTTTGGGGTGAGGGGGGCGGAGAGGACCGTGCGTGCCTCTCGGTTACGGAGAGAGCATAAAGTTTTCCCAAAGTTAGTGCAGCCCACCTCAGACCTCAGAGAGCCACGTGCAAAAACCTTGTGGGATTACTTCCCAGTTCAAGTGTTTTTGGGAGAGAGGAGTCAAACAAAATTTATAAATGAAAAAAAACAAAACAACAAAAACACCCTCCACTTCAACAACTACACTGTGCTAAAACAACTTGGCCTTCCCATTTTCTGAAAGTAGCAGCGGATTGGTTCCTAATTCAGAGTGACGGCTGGCTCGCTCGCTCCTGGTGTTCCCATGGGGCTGTTCCTTTTCCCGACGTGCGAACTGTAATTATAGTGCAATCGCTGTACCACTCCCCACCCAGCACCTGAGCTTCACACGTTCTCGACATTCGCTAAGGACGTTTCTCCCCTTGAAAAGGACAGCGCTTTAGAACAAACAAATAAATAAATAAAAATCTGGGTTCCAATGAAGCTTAACAATTTCTCTTTTTGTGCAATATTAAATATGCATAACATGCCCCATTTGGCACGCGTTTCCCCTTTCGCACATTCAATGTGATTAAGAGGACCAAAATAAACGCTGCTCCCCCCCTCCTCCCCATGAGAGATGAAAGAAGAAGTGTGCACCCTAAGCTTCCCCCATAGGCAGAACGCTGAGAAACCCTGACTTACGCCTACCCTCCCCTCCCCTCCTTGGTCGGAGGAACTAACTGCGACTCTCCACACATTCCACGGCGAAGGGTCTCCCTGGCCAGCTCTCACCCAGGCACTGCAGGTTAGCGCGCTGGTACAGAGCTGAAATAACAAGAAACTTGACCCGATTCTGACCCCCACCCTCTCTTTATCACATACTATCTGCTCATCTGAACTGAACTGAGCCACGCACGCACGCACGCACGCACGCACGCACGCACGCACAGAATGTGCCGAGATTGCCACATCCCAAGGGTTTGAGCACATGTCTAGCCCGAGTAAATGATAAGAAGAGGGAGAATATGCGAGAGAGAAGGAGGGCACACACTCACTCAAGGAGGAAATGAGAGGGATAACGACTACCACTCCCTTGAGGGATAGACAGCACCATTCACAGCACTATTACTGGCAGGTAGAGCTCATTAAGCTTATGCTAGAAAACGAGGCAGTGGAAGTGGAACCCCCCCCCCTCACTGGTTAATGAGGCGACACGGAGAAAGACAGGACGGATCGGTTCATTCGTTTTCAACCTGGCCAAGCCAGACCTGAAATCGGAAAGCCCGTCCCCAGCTCCACTGAAGCAGGAGACTGAAGGCAGAGGACGGACGCCCAGATCTCACTGCCCGACCTGGGACGCAAACCTCAACACTGCAGCAGTTTCCCGGTACACCCTTGCGTGCGGCCGACCTGAACCGCAAACAGCGAACCAATGAAGCGGGAGACCCTTCCCAGCGCAGGTGATGTGGAACTGTATTCCTTTCTGGAGCAGCGGTGCTAGTACACAGGGGGAGGGGCCAAACACTAAAGCACAGCCAACGCAAGAAATGTGGCTCCTCTCCTGGAACGGGCTTTAAAGGAAAGTTCCAGGAATAGCAAAAGCACATCATACATTTGCATGAGAAGTAGAGAATTAGTTTCAGCACCAGGCTGAGCAGAAAAACTGGGAACATCTGTAGCCCTGAAAGTAACGGCCAAAATGACTAAATACGTTGGAGGGGGGTTGTTTTACGTTTTGCACTTTCACTGCTAAAGCTTCATCCTGCACAGTCAGCAAAGACGGCCTCTCAAGCAGAACTGCAGCTTGCAGCTCACTTCAGGCCTTTCATTTCACACTGCAATTGTTACTTGGCGTTTGTTTGTAAAGCTGTGACCTGTCAAAGTGGGTGCAGTGTCAAATGAAGACGCAAGCCAAATGGGGGGTGGTTTCAAAATGAAATAATCAGAAGACGCACTAGAAATCTGTATTTTAAAAGTGCAGCCCATCTGAATTCCTGCGTTTTTCACAAATTTTTTCAGCATTTTAACTAAACCAATTCACTTTATATAGTAACATGCAGTGATTAATATAATCAGTACTGAGGTTCAACAAACCGATTTAAATACGCAGTATATTCATTAAGTTTTAAATAAAGTGTTCGTCATATGCTTATTATATATTTAAAGGAATATTTAAATTCCACTGAACTGACAAAGTGACTGAATCAATGGCTCTGGAATGAAGCATTAGGTCTGAAAGCCTTCACTGCGAACCAGCTGCTATGGGGCAGGGGTTAAAGGACGACCTAACAGCTCTGCGCGCACCGGCCTACGGCTGCCGCGCCCCGATACCGAAACACATCCCCGGAGACGTTTCACCAGGCATGTGCGGGCTGACCGGGGCAAGGTACAAACCCTACTGGTGCTACGGTGGAGATCGGCCAAACTGATACGTACGGAACCAAGAATGGAGTCAACCAAGTAACGTTTTGAGCAGCTGAGCAGCGCAACACGGAAGCAGAACTGCAGAATGTGGGGCAGGCTGGCAGCAAGAGCGGAGAGCATTCTGGTCTGATTTAAATCTTTCTCTACGGTGCTTTCCCCTGCGTTCACCGAACAAAACTCTTAAAGAAAACTCTATTCGACCTGATAAAAATCTGTCTCGCATTGAAAAACTTGCTTCCGTTGTCCCTTCTTGTCTGCCGTCAATTGCGGTAACAGAGGCAATTTGGGTGATTGTTGCTATACACACTTAAGTTACATAGGCCAGATTTGTTCCGTTAATGAACATCCTCATTAACTTTCATTGGAAAGGAGTCCGAGCTCCCCTCCAAAAAAACGGAATCAAGTGCGTTGGGTCAACCCAAAAAAAAGAATTCAATAATAAATAAATGAATAAACCAAATAAAACAAAGTCTAACAGCCACTCCCCTTCAGAGCGACCCAGCTCCACGCTGCCGACAGCCTCCTCTTTCACCCAGAGACGACAGCTTTGGCCACAGGGTCTGGCAGACCGAACAAGGGGGCTTTACCCTTCCCCGAATTCAGCATTATCAAAATTGCATGTTGAGCACCGCATTGGGGGATTTAATGATTATTTTCACTTTAAGATTCATTACACTGCACTTCAGAGACAGAGGAATTAGAGCTAATTGCTGCAGAGGATAGAAAAGTACAGGGTTCTTATAGAGTGTAGGGCTGCGGGGAGAAATAGGGAAATGCAATATAAAACCCAGCTATGGTTACCAAAGTTTTTTTCCTTATATTTTCATCATCCATTTCCTCCAGTAAACCTTCTGGGGAATTTCCCTAGCTATTTTGTGTCTGTGGAAATAGCAATACAATGCCGAGAACTAACAGAGGTGGAACTCTGTGGTAATTCAACAGAGGAATATGATCCGACTGCACAGGAAAGGAAACGTACGTGTAACATTAGGGGGATATTCTTCACCAGAAAGAGCTAACGTGCATTTAAACTGCACCATAAAAAGTTTCTGTATCCTAAAATAAATAAATCCATAAATTGGTGGTGGGTAACATTCAAAACTTAGATCATGCATTTTCATCATGCAGCCCACAATGTCCCAGTAAACAGTGCTGTGAGTTTATATAACGTCTAAATGTGGATATCAAAATGAAGAATTGTACAGGATCAAAAGTAGACAAACTTGGCATTTCAAGAGTTTACAAATGTACGTATGTCAATCAAATTAGCAGTGGCTGACACTAAAATAAAAGGGGGGGGGGGGGGCTAAGTTCAACATATGTAAACCGCGTCGTTCAGAGACAACCACAAAATAACTGCTGTGCAAGTGCACGTCGCAGGGACCAGGATCTCAAAGTGCGTTCACACCACTCTGTCCGTCTCGCTTCCGATCGGTTACATCCAAATCCAACCTGACAGAGCCAAGATACCACAAGCCACTACATCTAAAGGATCACGTCATAGCTATTACTGAGGGTCATGTGATGTCGTACGAGGGCCCTGCCGCCCTAAAAAAAAAAGGTCGCTTGGTGGTGGCCCTTTTCACTTTGCACAACAGCCAATCCTGATGGAAACAAGCGATTCCACTGGTGGCGTGAAAAATTGTCATATTTTGTATATTACGCTCAAATATTTACTTGCCAATGTGAACCACACTTCTAGCATGCCCCCCTTGGTGCAAGAATCTAGAAATGTATGAGCTTTGTTTTGGGCAGCGAACTCTAAAAACATTGTAAATCCATTGGCATAAATCAGACAGACATGTCTCCAGAGAGACAAATAGTCGCGTCAGCTTCAGGAGATTGATCATCGTAATTTATTTTTTGTTTAATGCCCTCTCAAAGCACACCATTTTGGGCAGTTCCCGGAGCACCTCTGCGCTCCTTTGCCAGTCTGCAAAGCAGTAGTTACGAGCCGATAACTGTGCTTGTGGACAAAGTTCAAGGATCCTAGAGCAAGCTTATCTTCCAATAAGCAGGAAATAAAATCATCTATTCGAGCATGAAAAAAAAAAAAGAACATTAGCCTTATCTTCAGTAGGTTTGATCACAGATTGAACTCTACACAAGGGACTGATGCAAAGACTCGCTCTCTGCAGGCTGCACTCGATCTTGCGGCTCATGGAGGGGGATCTTGGCAACTGCCGATCAACCCCTGGTTGTACCGCGCAGTCCTACAGAACGCTGTGGTGCTACTGGCTTGGCGTAGTCGGCCACCACGGCTGGAACACAGTGAGCGGCCAGTTAATGCGCGTTATCGTACATGCGCGTGTGTGTTGGAAGCAAGGCGGGATCCCGACTGTAACAACGCACTCTTTTCTTACCGTCGCCCTATTATGCACATTCAGCAGTGTCTTGACTTCCCCTGTGTGTGTCTATGGCCACTTGAGCAGTGAATGACCAAGTATTCTGACACTAGCGCTCTCACAAGCTGGTCTCTGGCATGTCCCCTATGGAACCCCACAAAAAGGGAAGTGCAGTATCACTTCGAATGACTCCCCTGCTTGACGAGAACAAAGAAAAGCGAAAAAATTAAAATAAGCCTTCAAGCATCAATTTTAGTAGCTCAGATCTTTCTTTTTTTTGGCTTCTGCAAAGGACATGTTCCGTTAGTAAGAAAGAGAAAAGGTCTTTAACAGGAGCGGGAAGCACTGGGCCCAATTTGGAGTATAAAATGTTACATAATAATCACTCTTCCCTTTACTTGTTTTGGGCCGGTTGCTACCCAGCCATTCTTTCATCTGCATGCAATTTGGCTACGATGTCCCGTGTGAAAGAGTTAAGAATTGGTGCCAATATCGGAGGCTTCTGAAGGGAAAGACTGAGGTTAAGTTAAACGTTGATATCCATCCCAGTTCACGTTGCAAGGCAGGGCAGCTGGCTACAATCAGTCACCCACGCTGATCAATACATGCGACATAACAATTCTAATAGGCATCACTTTATGTTTTCCACCTTCCACACTACGTTTGCTCATTTTTATTTCACACATTTTTTGGGGATAATTAGTGTGACATGAAATGAAAGTCTCGAAACTACACTGCCCCCCAGGGTGTGGAAACATGCAGCCCAAACCTTTTTTTTTTTGCTGGCTCAGGTTTAGGATGTTGTGTTGAAAGGTTTGGGGGATTTTCTTGTGAGGCTCATAGCACACAGCATGTTCTGAGGAAGTATCTAATCTCATTTTAATGAGAACAAGCACTCTCAAGAAGAAGAAAAAAATTGAGTGGGGAGGGACATTTTAAAATAAAATGTTGAGTGGCCACATGGCAGAGAAATTATTTTACAAATCTTGTGTAGGACCTAAAAATATAGGTTTTGTGAATGCCAAGTTAAGGAACATAAATTTATGTTACCTTACTATGCTGCGTGATACACAACTTACTTCTGCCACATGAACCATCCCTCCCCAGAAACCAAAAAGCATCTTCGTGAACACTAGCAGGTGTGCAGAGCACCAACTCTTCTGAGAAGAATGGCGGATCCGCAAATGCAGTGCCCAAAGATCAGACAGCAACGTAAAACCACACCATGAAAAGCTAAACCCAAAACCTCCAACAGAAACTTCTAATCTTCAACATTGGGATTTGGATCATTCATCCTGCATGAGAAACAACTCCTACATCAGGCCCATTTCATTTCCTCACTTTCACAGTATACAACACACCATTGAAAAGTGTCTCATTTTTGCTTCATAATTTCAATCGGATGTGCATTTACCATCTACCATCAGTGAGGTTCCAAAAGAGTGTTTATTTAGACTCAGGAAGCCTTCTAAGGATGGATGACTAAAGGATGGGACCAGGGTTTGCATTAACGGCTCATACAGATCAGGAGAGTAGGGCAAGTAAACAGGACAGCCTTGCAGGAAACTCCTGCTACCCGCCTGGCTGGGCCCTGGGCCGTCCGTCCCGAGAGAGCCTGCGAAGACAGGAGCTGCTGTCTATTAGCACTCTGGTTGTGGCAGAGATCCACTGCTAAACCGGTCTTCACTAAAAGGCACAAGAGCTTCTGGCCACTAGAGGCACATCAATCTAGGAAAGACTGTGTCAAACACTAACGCGCTAAGAGAGTCAATTCGATCCAGCCTCTTTGGTCCACCTGAGAGAAGGTACCCCTGGGTGGCCTTGGGCTGCCTGGTCTAAGCACAGGGGAGTACTTGCAAAGTAGTCCGTGACACAGGTGCAAATTGTGTGCTCAAGCATACTGAAAGGCATGTCCTTCAAGGACCGGGGAAGACTGTAGATGACTCCACCTCTTGGGTCTAACTCCACTCAGTATAGCTGCCATCTGGCCTGCTGCTGCTTTTTAAACTACCCGGGTCTAGGAACTGCTGGTACAACTATGAGCCGCTTCAGATATGCCAGGCCATGGCAAGCTGAATGGGTTGAGTGGCCTGCCTGTCTTGTTGGTTCTGGTAATGAACCCGTTTCAGAGGGACCTGGAGATAACAGCGGCAGAAGATTATGTTACGTTTCAAACTTCGGTTGGGAACCTTAACCTGGAGGGGAAACTCTTAATTAAACGTCCTAGCGAAAGCTCTGCCAAAGCACAAAAAACTATTTTCAGCCAAATAGGCCATTTTAATTCAATTTTTATAACCGACACCAAACGTTCCAGCAAAATGCTAATACTTCAGCATGGAGGCACAATCTGCCTGATATGATCTATTTTTGATATTATCTAAAGCAGTGACAGCAGTTTGTCTGCACTTCCTCCTTATGGAGTCCAAATGCTGCTGCAAAAAAAGCACCACATTATTATCTAAAACCCATCTACATTAAATTTACAAAATCTAATATTTCTCTCACAACTCATTCCTACTAGACTACTGGCTGAGTAATACATTTTTATTTAGCTTCTGTAACATTTACCAAAACTAAACGGACATCGTTCCACGGAAGCAATTTCTCCCCAAACATGGGAGAGACACATGCGAGTATACAAACGGCAGAAATGACAAAAAAGCAGAAATGAAAACAAAGCCCAGCAGATAAGAGTCAAAATGAAACTTCTGCAAATACCTCTCAAACTGGATTCTTTTTGTCCCGAGGGAAACTTATTGTCATTATACGAGAACTAAATGTTGGCATTAACCCAGATCAAGGATTAAGATTACGTGTGTGTGTGTGTGTGTGTGTGTGTGTGTGTGTGTCTGTCTATGTGTGTCTATGCTGCTTTGAAGAGTGGCGCTTCTGAACAGATGAGCACATCCAACCCTTGCTTCTCTAAACTAAGCTGAAGCAGGGTTAGGTGGTGGTGTGGGCAACACCTTCTAAGTTCTCAGACGGAGGTAATCCGCAGCCGCATCAGCTAACTCGTCACCGCTCCCTCCAACCTCGAGGAGTATACTTTGGGGGGGAATTATAACATTTGAAGTTCATTGCAGTGGCATGGGCCTGTACCAATACCATCAACACGGCCTGCTACTACTGGAGGAACAACATTGTGCATTGAACTGCTGAGGCGCAGACTTGAGGCATTACCGTCAAGCTGTTGCCTCACAGTAACCGACTCATTTTTGTCTGGCATTCGACACAGCAGTAAAAGCAAAAGGTTAACACAGGTCAAAGCCTGGTTTTCCCCACTCCAGTGTCAAGCAAGAACTTATCACAGTGCCTCCGTACCCAAGCATTGCGCAATACAATGCGTTTTTAAGTAGGATATAAAAATGGGGGGGGACCTCACACTGCCAGTCAACAACAGAGAGAGATGTGTACAGTACAGAATGCAAATTCAAAAACAGCCCGAGCCAGGCTAGAATAACTCTGTCCTGGTCACGATAGTAAAATGCAAAGAGGTGGCAATTAACAGTTGCTTCTTGGCTCAGAAACACACCATTCAGGGCCTCACATCCGAGACCTTTAGCAACATTTCTCTCTAAGGTAAATTCAGGGATACGGAAAAGGAAAACCATCTCACTTCTCTTTTAGGTTTATTATTAGTAGGGTGTGGTCGAGTAAAAACGGATTGAAACTATATTTATTTTTTACCAGCAGAACACGCTTGCCCAAGCTCATGAACCATCTTCCTCTGAACTTCATACACAGTCCTGTTGAAACCATATGCTCAGCACATGCTATGCCAGACAGGGGTCGTGTATAATTTGAGTGGCATCTTTTTGCCTTGAGTAGCAATCATCACCTATGACCAAGGTTCCTACATTTTAGCAAATTATTCTCATTATTTGTTTATTTCGGAACAACATTTAGTTAGATAGGAAATTAAATTTATTTATAATTGTGACCTCAGCAGCTCTTCAAACAACAGTGCTCCCTTGATTAATTTGATAAAACACTGCTGTGAAACCCAATGACAGCTTTAAGGATGCAGTAATACAAATAAAACTGGGATAACAAGGGATCTCACCCAGAGGGCCATTAAACATGTAGATATAGACATATGGCCAATCAAAGACTTGGCTTGAAATTAAAACTAAACCGAAGCCCTTAAATGGGATATTTTTACAGCATACGGGACAGTATAACTTTTGAAGATAGGAACTCTTAAAAGGTGCTAAATAAGGCTTATTTATCACATTCACCATGAAGTTCAGAAGGGACATGTACAGTAAATGAAATGCCAACCTTCATCTCAAATTAGAAACAAACAGAAAGATGAGTTTGTACAAAAAGTTTAGAAAATACAAGGAATAAACAATCCAGAGTTGATGAATTTCAATGAAACACTTCACTTTAGTCTGATCTTTTTTTTCCCAGATGACTGGATGTTGGTCCTATCAAAAACCAGAGTGAGAAAAATGACTAGCCTAAAACTGGAGGAGCACAAGACCGCCCTCTCCATGCCCACCAAATATTCTTTCAAGACCAGAGTAATGCTCAGCTTCTGTAGTTACTTCTTATGTTGTTTTAAGACTGCCACACATAGACTACATTGCTTTTTATACACACTCAGAATAAGACAAGGAAGGGGAATACAACACAAAAAATAAAGGGTTTGCTTCAATGTGACAAACTAAAGCTCTGCAGAACGAAACCACTGGTGTGCTTTGCTAGATACAAATCGATAAGATCTTGGAAATAACCTGTTCCTTGAAAACATCAGACACTTCCTTGTAATTGGCTTTTCTGTTAACAGAAACATGTTGTCACTCACAGGGGATTTACTCAATCAGAACAACCACCCCCCCACGACCAACCCCATCATATCTAGCAAGATATTACAGCTAACAATGTTAAATCTTAATTTTTACCTAACTTTCTACAACTGAACATAACATGTATACTTTGACAAATAAATAATTTTGTAAATCATGCAGATATTAATATGCAATCGGCAGGTTAAGAAAAACTGGTTGTATCAGCATGCATCTCACATATTATCCTGCCCCTCCAACAATATATGTTTGCAGTTTGCAATAAAAACAACAGGCCTGCGTTTCAATGCTTCAAAGTTTAGGTGGCTATGGATAAAACGAAGTTTTGCTTTAACACACGGCTAAATCAAACTTAGAGCATGTCAAATCCAAAACACTACTACAATGGTATGGTAGCCATCCTGATAAGCGCACAGAAACTCGGCATAATTTGTACCGTTTTAATTTAATCATATGATTGTTTATCAAATGTTCCAACAACGTTAAACCCTCTCGTGGAAAATACATTCTGCAAATTAGATCACAAAACAACGCGATTACCTTTAGAATTTCCCCACGTTTAAAACTTAGCTCGTCCTCTGCAGTGGCATTGAAGTCGTATTTGGCAATGGCCTCCATGGTGCGAGTTGTTGGACACCTGTGCGCTGCAGTAGTACAGGTCCACGAAATCGTTAATAAGCCGTAGAGTGAGCTATTCCTTGTAGACGAGTTTGAAAAAATACATAAAAAAAAAAAAAAAAAAAAAACCCGATTCCTGGGATCGGTTTATCCGGGTCCGTCCTCCGGTCTATGACCAGTTCTTTGAAAGCTAGTTCTTCACATAAACGCTGCAGCCGCCAACCTGAAACCGAAATTGTACATTAATTAACAACTTATATTACTGCATTCGCAAGCAGAAAAATAAGATATAACCGAGGTTTAATTTAATAGTGTTTGATACAGCCGCACCCTGGGATCCAACTAGCATTGTCAGGCAAACGCTTTCATAAAAAGGAAGGAAACCATCCGGCTGACACTTCTTGCAGCCAACAACAACCAGGCACTGCCACGTTTATCCAATCAGACATCGGGAAAGAAAAAATGTCCAATAGAACGTGAGCAAAAAATTGAGAAAAAACTAAACAATACGATCCCGCAGTCTGTCACTCGTCCAATGGTTCAGCAAGAAACTGACAGCCACAATAGAGATAGAAGAGATTTAACTAGCCAGATCACCTCCCCAGGCCAGTTTTACATTATTGCCATTTGTTACAATTATGTATATTAATAATAAAAACAGTAATTCTCAACGGAAAATCTTAGCGACTCGTTTATTGCCGAAAAAAAAAGTTTCGCTTCAAAAAGCAACTTGATTCCATTCATCCAAAACACATACCTACAAAAAATCAACTTGTGAGGAAAAAAAATCTATAAATAATTTATTCCATGATGTATCTGGCAAGAGAGTTATAGTTTTCATACAAAACCCAATGTGGAAAAAAATACTCGGGGTAACTATGACTAAAACCATGCAATCCGTTGCACTATTTTATTTTAACTATTAACTTAAATTTAACTATACTCTAACCCCAATCAGTCCAGTACAAATCACCATACATAGCTACAGAGAAGAACAATTATATTTAATAATAATAATAATAATAATAATAATAATAATAATAATAATGCGCGTTTAGTATTTTTCTAAACGCATACCGAAGTAGTCCGGCTTTCAATCACTTCATTAATCTTATTTGTATCCAATTGCCATTTAACTATGGTCATTCGTTCTGGTCTCT
Organism: Hiodon alosoides; assembly: GCA_025775065.1. Classification (NCBI taxonomy): domain Eukaryota; kingdom Metazoa; phylum Chordata; class Actinopteri; order Hiodontiformes; family Hiodontidae; genus Hiodon; species Hiodon alosoides. Next base: position 8,107 of record JAOYSI010061991.1, on the reverse strand, counting down.
TTCCGTTCGTTACTGTTAACCACAGAGCAATCTGAATAGATAGCTACACGACTAAGCAATGTACGTGCAATAATACTTTTGGTATGTCTCAGACATAAGTAATTGGCTATCATGTAGATTATATATTTTTTTTATTTAACCATTTTACCTTTTTTCATCTTACACCGATTTAAAAAAAACATCAATCGCTACATATACAGTCAACGTGGTAGCTAGTAAATTGCAAGATAAAATATGAGACTGAGTTTATACGTTCAATCTAACTAAATAGCTAGCTAGTATTGTCACTGAATGGAATAGCTAGGTAGCTATTCGGCAACAGTATAATGCCTAACGCTAGCAAAATGCTTGTGTAGCCAATGATTAAACTATTTCAAGGTCTTTATTAGTGAGCGCTGTCGCCCGTTTAGCTAGTTACACATTTGTTAAGTTGAGAATATTATCTCTATTCAGCCCAATGACATAGCTAGCCACGTAGCTTGCTAATTAATTAATTAGCTAAGGACACATTTTGCCATTTAAAAAATAATCTATTTCACACCGACTTCACTATTTTTTCACTATATATTTTTTTACTTAAAACAAGTTGTATGACAATTTTTCTCTCGAGAGAACACTGCAAAAGCAAGAATTTAGGAAAACACTTTTTCTTTTGGCATGTTGTAAACTGGCTTTTTTTTTTTTTCAGGCAACTCACCCAGTTAGTTTTCTCGTCTAGATTAGCAAACAAGCTAACTTGCTGGGTTACACAAGCTTTCCGTACGGTACTTAAATATTGAAAGTGACACTATTTCGTGCACAAATAATAATGTATATTCCGTACTCAGTTTTTTTTTTTTTCTCTCTTAATGCTAAATTTCCGCTTCCTTCCAGATGCCTTCTTCGTTATCTTAACCCACCCATTCACAGATCTGGTAAGGTCTCGCGGTACTTTTCCCAGGCCAGTCGGGCACACATACTGTAATGTTAATGTAGTTTAAGAACATTGACTCTCTTCTAGTTGTATGGTAAATAACGTTTATATTATTATATACTGTTACATCCACTAATGAAATCAAATAATTATACAGGGTTATAAAAGGTTTACAAAGTTCTCATATGGTGGAGAACATTTTAGAGAGCTGTTTTTTTTTTAAAGCGAAAACGTCCACTAACGAATCAATTAAGTCTCATATGGGACCTGTTCGCGTAAAACATTTCAAATATTCTTACTAATAAGTGATAGGTTGAGTTAAACTGTTGAAAGCTTAGTGTTTACTCACTTAAGCGTTCTATTGAATAGATCGACAATAGTTTAAAACCTTAGAAAAGTAACACGAAGGGATGAAATGTGAGGACGTCTGTGATTACATTAATTTAACTCCACTGCAATGGAGCTCAATGGTTTCTACGGAGATTCAAAAGTTTAAAACACAGCGATGAGATATAGGGGGAAAGGCAAGATTAATCATAGCGACTGAACAAGCATTTAGCATCTAAAATTTGCGCTGGCCGAAAAAAAAGATGCATAATTTAATTACGAATTGCTATGAATACAATCGGTCGCTATTGCGATCATGTTCTTCAGCTAAGTTTGGAGGGTTTTTCCCCCAGTAGCTATACACCTAGTAAGAGAGGAGAGGTAGGATTGGTATACCTCCGGGAAGTCAGTAGAAGACGCTCGTTAGCAAAGAGCCGGGTCAATTCCTGCAGATATAACCTGAACAGTTTTACGCTCATGGTCACAATCGGATATTTACACGGATTGGATTACTCATAAGGCTCAGTCAGTCCTTTATCGACTGAGCCACCCGGGAATAAAACTTGAATTGCAATTTTCAATTATGTCTGGTCATCTGTTTGAGGGCTTCCAGTAAAATTAATAATGTAACGGACCACGCTGAATACAAGTGGCTGGATAATCATGTATTACATTTTTATTTTGCGCAAGGTTCATATTACCATCTGTTAATTATGTTGTGGGTCGGTAAATTAGCAAAAGCAAAATATCTGATGTATGTAGTACTGCGGTCAATGGGACGAATAGACATTTTATGTTTTGGGATAATTCCTCACTACGTCACCAGATGTCACCCATTTCTTAGTAATAATCCCCTATTCATAATACAACCGAATAAAATGTTGAAATATATACTGCGCCCTGCTTGTATTTCTATGACCCGAAAATCATTATGTTATTGACGACATGAGGTTTGCAAATATGACGTATCAGTAAAGATGCCAACAGATTAATATATACGTGCATGAGCTCCAGTATGATCTGGCGTTCAGAAAATCCTAGCACACTCCCCGTAGACGTCTACAGACACGCTCATGGTCTCCTAGGATTCCAACTGAAAGAAGTACTCTGTATTGTAAAATGGTGCACTGGGGGGGTGTAAATTAAGCGATGAATCAGGTAAGTGGCATGGTTTAAATCTAGCATTATAGAGCGTAGATCAGTAGCGATACAACATTTGCACCCTGAAATCAGGCACAGGCTGTAAATATGAAACAAAAACTTACTATATGTAAACTATCAACTGATAAGTGTAAATTTAAATGAATTTATCATGACACAATCTTAAATTGCTTGTTTCGTTTGAAGTGATATGGACGTAAGCAGAAAAGAACGAGCAAAGGCTAAGTTTTACTGGATGCTATTTTTTCACTGTGGAATATAGTAACAGGGAGAGACGGACTGAGGGTCACTATACTGTACATACAGAGTGCTTATATGATGCTTCAACTCGAAGTAATGCCGCATAATTACCTTTTTCCCCCAATAATGTGTACATTTCTTCCAGAACCTTTTTGGGAGGGAATTGTCCAATTTGTCAACGGGTCCCGATAGTATGTCGAATGAAAACACCACTTTCCACAATTACAACTCATCTGAAAGCCTAACCACAGGTAAATTATAATTTCTTCTGCAATAATTAGAAGTTTAAAGCTCACTAAACTGGTTAAATAAATTATTCACACATGTTTTTTATTTGGTGTTTGTACATTCTGAAATTTGTTAAATAAAAATTATTGTAATTTTAATCCGGTTTTAAAAAATTAGACAAACGTAATTTCCTATGCGCAAGGCAAAGTGAAAAATGGCCACGTAAACTAGCGTTTTGATGAGACTAGAGTGGAATTAAAGGTTACACACTTTTATTACAAAATAACATAAACTTGTCAATTAAGTCATGTACGTCAAGGATGATACTCCGGATTCAGTTAATTTAAGCGAATTCCCGATTCTTTTTTGGCCCTCGAATTAATGTAAATGGGAATAATGCATGAGGAGGTGCGTTATTTTAGCAGATAGCTAAAACCAATACAAGATTTTCGGTCGTTTGGATTCATTTTACAACCCCACAGGGCAATTTTAATCAACTATCGTTTGACCGCACTACCCACTCTCGCACAAGTCTAAGCGAGGGCGAAAGGAAACTGCTCAATACATACTCCAGGTTGTTTTTTTCAAGTATTTTTTGTGGGAGAAGTTCTTTCGAATAATAGAATAATAAAATAAAATAAAACTACGAAGGGCTTGGTGGGAATCGATGTAGTTTTTACGTTCGAATTAGAGGTGGATGTTTGCATAACTCGATATAGTCGTGATGTCAATGGAAACGGGTGTTTGCAGATTACTAATGTTCTGTCGAATAAATTAGCTGTCATGTGATATGATTTGGAAATGCATTTCAAGATATCTTTAATGGAATTTCAGAAATCTCTAGGTATTTCCTATCTAGGTATTTGATATATCTTAAACACAGTGCAAGGTTAATTTGTGATCTCTCAAATTTAATCTGAAATTAAATTCGAAAATTCCGTCTCTTCTGAATCGACTTCTGGATATCTCAAATTAGACTGGAAGTCAATTTTAGATATCTCAAATTGCGTTTACCATATCATCACAGATTTCCAGGAAAGTTCAAGATATCTTAAATTTGACAGATCTTGAATTGAATTTGAGATCTTGAAATTGACTTAGTTTGAATTTGAGGTATCTCTAAATGACAATTTAACTACCTATATTTGATGAGGTTCCGTCCACGAAACCAAGAAAACCATATGTCATTGACTGCATCATGATCGTATGGTTCTGGTGCTTCATTTTTGTGCTGTCGTCTTTGGAAGATGACACAAACCCCAACTGATCCATCAAAATTATGACATCTTGACTAATATTAATAGATTCTTGATTAATTTTCTCCATCTTGTGCATCTTGGACCATTGGGTAAACGTTGCCACCTTAGAGATACGAAAATACCCAGGAGTTCCCGATTCCAGATGTAGTTATTGTGCTCCTCCAGGGTGAGGTTTTGAGAACAGCTTAGCAGAGTTACAACTTAGCCGATTGGCTACGTCGTTGAGATAGCACCACCGGCTCAGAGGTGTCCAGTTCGACAAGAAAGAGAAGAGAGTGATCAGGGTGTTTCAAAATGGCTTGTGTCGCAGCATCCATCCAGCCTTGCTTAGGGCCTGGCCCTTGAGGAGGGAAAGGGTTGGTGCAGCATCAGAGCTAATTGCCTCTAATGAACTGGCAAAGTCACATTTCTCCTGGATGTAGTCCTCCATCACCTGCAACTCAGAATAGAAAGTGGATAAATGCGGCCCCTTCAGCCCATTTAGAGTTCCGGGGAGCAGATCAATGGCACAGTACCAGAGTCTGTGCAGAGGGCGACAAGTGGCTTTAACCTTACCGAACACCTCTGCAAACTCCTGGTAATCAGGGAATCTCTGGTGGCACAGACAAAGGCATTCAACATGGGTAGCTTAGCATTGGAGAGATAAACAATGTGAAAAGCATCGAGAGCCCCAAGACTGCAATTCGCTGTTCTTCGAAGATATGACAGGATCTTGAAATGAAAGCCAAGCTTCCTCAGCTGGGGGATTTGCTCCAAGTGAAATAGTTAAGGAGTAAGCAGGATTCCAAGTCAATGTACTGTGGCATAGTCAATGAAGTTGATTGCTGACCCAGAATCCACTAAGGCAGAGACAAACACACTCTTGAGCCCCACGTTTCTTTGACATGGATGAACTTTTGGGAAAGGACTAAGAGAGGGCACGGCTCAGAACTCACAGTGGAGATCTTAGAAGCTGAGGAAGAACCTGGACGAGCATGACAGGAATCTGGGAAGTGCCAAGATCGACCACAATACAAGCAATGCAAGACCCTCACAGCCCAGTGCTCCCTTTGTTCGGGTTCTGATAACCGACTGAGTGGGTAACTGACTGGGGTCTGCCAGTTTGGGATGCCTGCCTGCAAACATCCCTGTCAGCTTCGGAGCAAATCATCCAGTCTTGTGGATAGCTGAATTAGCTGCTCCAATCCAAGAGCATCTCGGAAGGCTAGCTCAGCTTGAAGGTTATCCTCCAAGCCTCACCGAAAAGCCAGTGAGCCACGCTCATTCCACTGACTAGCAGCAGCCAGGGTGCAGGACTAGAGTGCATAGTGCACGGCGTGAGAGTTCTGAGGCTGCATCCTGAGTTTCCGTAGAAGAGGGTTTCGTTTGCATGAGTTGAACCAGTCTTCAAGAGTGCCTCAGATCCTTCATGGCAGGAAGATCGGCTGGGTCAACTGGAAGACGCCCAGAGTAGAGAACTCAAGTGAGGTACGGATATCCAAACACAAATCCAGAGACACCGGTAAACAGGGCAATGCAGAAAAATTCAGGAATCAATCACAAAAAGGGGTAAGCACAGGTCGGAAGCACAGGTCGGAAGCACAGGTCGGAAGCACAGGTCGGAAGCACAGGTCGGAAGCACAGGTCGGAAGCACAGTAGTCACCAAAACTTCTCAGAACTGTTACTAGGAATAGCAAACAAGACTTTGCAACGAATGGGTAAAAGAAAGGGGTATAAATACCAAGGACTACCAAATAGAGAGAACTAGGGACAGGTGTGAAAACTAAAAGGTAAACAAAGGAATAATCAACTCAATTAACATGGTGCACATTGAATAACTAGGGAAGACAAAACTAAAACTCAGGGGATTGCGACCTCTGAGGGACTGGAGAAATATCCGGAGAGGGCATGACAACCAGCCGTTAGACTCTAGTGGTACCTGAGGAATGATTTGTTGTGTTACACGATCCAATTCTCTTATCCTGGTACAATTAATTAGTGGCAACCATCTAATGTACTGTCGCTATACTGCTAAGCCACATAAATCTGGCTATCCGTGAAGGAATGCAGGTCTCAGGTCAACATTTCACATTATAGCTCTGTATGTCCTATGCCCTGCAATAGACTGGTCTCCTGTGCTGGGTGTACTCTGCCTAACATCTTGTGTCTGCAGGGTTAGGCTTTGGTACCCAGCAACTATGAATTGGATAATCGGTGGCGGAAAATAAATGAATGAATTCCTTGTCTGTTACAGTGCATTATTGTAACAAACACAAAATGTCACTGAAATATTCGTAAGCTGTGAATTTTTTTCTTGACAGTATCTCATTTGTGTCTTTGTCAATTGATTAATTGATCTTAGTTGGTAGAATTGCCCTATTTGCCCATAAATGAAAGCTGACATCAGCATTTACCCAATCATACCCATTCTCTCTCCCTTCTCACATTTCTAGATGAAGAGGGTGTGCCGTACTACAACATAATTCTGCCAAGCATCTTTGGCATCATTTGTTTTCTGGGAATCATTGGAAACTGCATTGTCATCTACACAATAGTGAAGAAGAACAAGTTCCGAGCCCAGCAAACGGTACCAGACATCTTCATCCTCAACCTCTCTGTTGTGGACTTGATCTTCCTGTTGGGCATGCCCTTTCTCATCCACCAGCTGCTGGGCAATGGCTCCTGGTGCTTTGGCGCTGCCATGTGCACGGTCATCACTGCACTGGACTCTAACAGCCAGATTGTCAGCACCTACATCCTCACCGCCATGACCCTTGACCGCTACCTGGCCACCGTGCACCCCATGCGCTTCAACAATGCTCGCACTCCCTGCGCGGCCACGGCCGTCATCTGCCTGGTGTGGTTGCTGTCACAGCTCACTATTGTCCCTGTATGGATGTACGCCGGCCTTATGCCCCTGGAGGGGGGTTCTGTGGGCTGCGCCCTCCTGCTGCCTAACCCGGCTACGGACGCCTACTGGTTCACCCTCTACCAGTTTGTGCTGGCCTTTGCTGTGCCTCTGGTGGTCATCTGTGTGGCCTTCTTCAAGATCCTCCAGCACGTTGCCACTACGGTGGCACCGCTCCCTGCAAGGAGCCTAAGAGCACGCACCAGGAAGGTTACCCGCATGGCTGTGGCCATCTGTCTCGCCTTCTTCATCTGCTGGGCACCCTACTACATCCTCCAGCTGGCCCACCTGGGTGTGAAGACACCCAGCCATGCCTTCCTGTATGCCTACAACATTGCCATCAGCATGGGCTACGCCAACAGCTGCATTAACCCCTTCCTTTACATCATCCTCAGCGAAACCTTCAAGAGGCAGTTCATTATGTCTATCCGGCCAGCCCACAAGGAATTCCGGGTCAACCACAGCACTACAGATGGCATTCTAAGTCTCCGTCTGGTCCCTGAGTGTCCACAGCCTTCACACTCCTCTACAGAGCCCCCTTGCAACATGCAGACCATCCCAATGCCTGTTTCTGGAACACAAAAGCCTGAGAAGCAGGATTCTCCTTTCATTAATTAACTGAGGTTTATTTATGAGATTTGGACAATATTAACACAGTTACCAGGTTGATGTTTCTGTTGTAGCTTTTATTTGAAATGTAATTTGTTTAACATGAGTAAGTTATTTAAAATAAAATAAAATGTAACCACTGTATCAGTAATGGTAGAAAATTGTTTAGGTTTTTGTGCTAATTAAGCCCTGTAACCTGGCAGTGGCTAATGATGGAGTGCACCCGTTAACCCTACACTTCCATGCTAACTCCATACAGCAAGTTTGGTTATATTCCCGTGCTTTATGCTTTATGAGGACATGGTTGTCTAGTAGAACGGTAAAAGAGCGACATCCAATCAAGGGGTGGTTCCCCCCTATAACTTTTTTACATTTCCAATACAGTGGCAAGAAAAAGTATGAACGTTTTGGAATTTCATGGTTTTCTGAATAAATTTGTCATAAAATGTGATCTGATCTTCATCTAAGTCAAGGGTATTGAC
>JAOYSI010061980.1:0-20496 GCA_025775065.1 Hiodon alosoides | reverse complement strand
GGTATTGCATATTGTGGGGGAATTGCCCATTTTAAAAATCTGAAAATGACCAACGGAAATCCACGGAGACTGGGAACACCTTTAATTATACGAGTAGACTGATCTAAAGCTCGTTTGGTCATTTGCTATTTCTTCTCCTGGTATTTAATAATAAAAAATAATGCACAACAGCCTTCAACAGTCAATGTATTTATTTGAAGTGAACGCTTTTAAATATTCAAATGCCTACTAAAACGGTAAAAGACTATAGCCATTAAACAGGTTTCTGTTCAATTGAACGCTGAATGTTATTAACCGCAGTACTATTGGCTGAAACACTGGCTGATATTCGTGGAGACCAGTCTTGTAACATTCTGTATTGGGTCATCAGCTTTCTCATCTTGCAAACAGCAGTCACTAAATGGGTACTTATTTGGCCAGTAATCCCACGTTCGACGGTGCAAAATGAGATTAAGTGCAAAAAAAAAAGAAGTGCTATCACGTAGTTTCAATTCGCGTTTATACACATTTGATTCCTGGGATTGAAATGTGTGATGCAATGGTCTGAGTTACCGTCTGTAATTGGGAAAAAAAAGCCCTAGAAAAACTCTAGTTAAAAAGTGATGCAAACCTCAGGGCATTCACTTTGCAATGTGGTTCACTTTAGGGTTGGAATCTATTCACCAACCAAAAGATGGTCTGACCACTATTTTAGCCACTAAACAACCCATTAAGTAACCGTGAATGGTCCTCTGCCAAAGTGGGACGGTTGCAATCCAAAAGTGTTGCAATCCTAGATTCGGGACAGAAACTCTAGAGTCCTGATACCGAAATGAAGCGTCCTCGTATTCCTCAAAGAGTAAATTCGCTAGTTAGTGAAGAAAAGCACACTCCTCTATTTTCCCATTCAATTGACACAATTGTTCAAAAAAAGATCACTAGAGTGCAGGATGATTGTGGTCAAAATAGATAATTTTTAAAACCACCAATCACCTGGTTTCTGAAAGCGAATTAGAATGTTACAAAATTTGGAGATAAATATAAAAAGAAATCTAGTCTTGCGGGATAAAGGGGGTGGGGCCCCTTTTATCCCGCGAGAAAACATCTGCTCAGAATTAGCCTGCAACTTGCATACCAAAATATTACAGCGTTTGCTGAAGAACAACCTTTTTAAATTTGTTTGGGCAGTAAGTACATCATTTATAATGAGTAATGCAGTATTTTAAGACTACAGCTAATAATGATTTTTAAAAAGTCTCTCCTAATTACTCCAATTTTAAGAAAATGTACCATCGGACTGGTTAATTTGAAATATTTTGTTGGGCATATTACAAATTCTCCCCCAAGCCACCATGACTTAGACAGAACATTTACTTTGTGATGTGAAACGAGTCAAACAGAAAGGTCAGTGTAGAAAGACAATTTACAGGTTTTTATTGGCCAAAAAGGAACCTCTTTGGACAGACAGGATATGTATTTGTACGTTTTCCTTCTATGGTAAAATATGTTCCCGTCCTGCCATGTATAAGGAAAGTGATGTATTATGGATCCCCCCAGGATTATAGCCCTTGGCCCAGACCCAGATCGAGACAGTTCCAGATTCCAGAATGTGGGGAATGTTTTAGGGACAGGAAAACGGGCTAGATACTGATTGTGGCTAACTACAAAAACAGCTGAAACAGGTGAAATTATGGGCCACATCTCCCCCTCCTCCATCAACAACATCCTTTTGCAGAACACATTTTGACCTCTGCCTGAAGTGTATAAAGTTGACAGGGTTAGTAATGCCAAGCTTCTGCAGAGGCAGGGACGTGCAGAGAGTTTCTCAGGGGCAGGGGCTCAAATGTAAAAAAGGGCTATCTAGTTGTTTATTAATTAATGTTGAGAGGGGCCCTTTTGATTAATTTAGAAAAAGGGCATGGGTTCAAGCCCCCAGAGCCCCACCCGGAGAGAAATGCGGGAAAATTCATAAACCACCACTGTTTCTCAGTACGCCATAATATAGTATATTAGTGGTGGTGAATTTGGACCTCTCAACCGGAAATTGGTTATCAGAAGATAAGATGGAATGATCTTTATTTTGTAAACAAAGTAGCTTGAGACCTGAGATGTTAAATGATTTGAATGAAAACGTTTAATAAGAAATCCATTCAGTTCTACACTATTTCCAACAGGCAGTCAAAGGATACTCAGTTTATGGTTAAGATGAGGCAATGCAGTCCTCCAAGAAAACAATGTTCCCAAGCTCTGTGCCAGGGGAGCTTGTTTTCTGTGTGAGAGGGGAAGAGAAGTAGCCTCCCTGTTCTTACAGGGAAAGGACACAATCTTATTCAAACAGCGCAGGGTTCAATACCCAGGGTCCTATGGGGTTGCACAATGGCCAGGACTAATCACTCCGTGGGGAAATGACTTTGTTTCCAATCCCAAGCGAGTAGAGATATTCTGACGAGAAAAGTGTGGTATCGGGCACGCATGAGAAAAATGACATTTTCTCATTAAAATTGCCCTCAGACTGAAACACATCGGGGGTTTTTTTACCAATTAATTATGTATTTAGTTCACACGATTTGTAAAGCTCATTAACACAATACTGCTAAATATTATTTTTTGCTGAAAATTAAAAAATGTGCGCTACTGCTGCTTTGAATAAAATATTTTTATATCGGAACACAATGGATCGATTTGCTACCCAGTGGGAAGAGACTTGGACAGAATGATATGTCAAATGTACAGCCCTTCTATAGTTTAATATTTTTACACATCCACCCATCTGTGTTGAGAAGGTTACTAAGCGAATAGATAAAAATGTAGTGTAGAAAAACCTTGGAGTTGTGTCAAGGCAAGACTTCAACTGAATTCCCAGTGTTGACACAAGTTTCAAGTAAGATTGATGTTCACACACTCAGTATAGAACAATATAAATGAATACATATAAGCTTAATAGAAAAATAACGAGCAACCCTGACTATTTCTGGGATGTTTGGCACTCTAGACAGACAGTTTGTTTACATGTACATGAGTTTAGAGTGAAAAATGTATGAGCGCTGTCTTGCCAACCCTGTGTTTTGCTGTACAGATATCACAGGAATGAAATCACATCCTTTTCTTTACATGTGGAAATCTCCACTCCGGTTCAGCGCTCGCGCCCTTCCGCTGCCCTTCCCAACGCAGTTAGCCGAAAGAGGCGTACGCCATTGTGTCTTTTAACAGAGCGTGAGGCCAAGGCCGATTCCGCACGCGTAGCTTTTCTCGAGCTTCCTCTGAAACCCACTCAACAATCATAATCCTTACTTTTCAAAGAAAACGAATGGACTTGGGCTTTGGTAAATACCAGGGAAACTTTTCCAACATAGGCGTTCTGAAGTTAGGTCTCATGCAAGAATGGTAGCCTATCTACAGTACGGCTGCAGAAAATGCCAACAAATGGCTGACTAACTATTGCCGATTTTTTGTTTACATGTCTGGAAGAAGCCCACTGTCACAAAGTGTTGGCCATCAGAACAGGGCATAACCCAAGCACTATAAGGAAATGAAAAACCAAGTTGGAAGGTGCAGGGCAAATTTAAACAAAGAATGAACAAAACAGTGCACACGAGTTAGTGGAATGTTAATTGAATAATTCGTTGATTGAAAAAAAGGTGATGGGGTAACAGAAGAGGTGAAGGTGAACCGTGACACCCACGCAGTTTAGTGGCCTACATTGAAACTGAAAAAAAAGTACATTTATAACAGTAGTTAACTAAATAATTTGTCCATTTCAGGGGGGGGTTAACAGAGATGATTTCCTTTGCTACAGTTCTTGCAGCCTTACCACAGAATCCCGAAACTACAGGGAAGTAATCGTCAACTCCTTCAGGCGGTGATGAGTTATATCACGCATGTCTGGTCAGCATGATGGACAGACGGTACCACAAAGCCTTTTCCAGAAAAAACAGTCATATTTCATTATTTTCAAATAGGGATCTCCTCACCACTGCTTGCAAATAACCACAATTTCTTAAATGTAAACAATGAGGACCCTGATAACTGTCTTCCAAAAGAGATGTGGGTCTAAATTCAATTTATAAAACAACAGCGTGGTATTTTTTCTCCCTTGCACTTTTTCTTAAGATTTTTAACAAGTGTGCAAATTTTTAACAAATCTGCATATTTTAACTATATTCAGGAATCTCAAATGAAGCATACCTTCTACCATACCAACTTTCTCCGTCATGTCACGAGCACTTTAGTATTGAGAAATATCTCAACGGAACACATTTGGCATGGATAATGATCTCGAACCCAACAGAACAAAACAGGTCTGGAGGCCGGAGGAACACCATTCCCTTTCCTGTGTGTGTCAAATCAAAACGATTTCCTAATTCATGCACAGAATAGTGAATAGCCTGAAGGATCCTGTAAGTTGTGCACTGGATGGGGCTAAGTCAGTTAGCTACCAACATACCCTGACGCTGATTGAGATCATGTAGGACTGCAGCTTGGAAATATTAACCACGAGAAACAAAACAACATCCATCGTAGAATGATTCTTTGCAGCCGCCACGTGGGCCACTGGAAATAAACATGGGGGGGGGGGTTATGTCTTCTCCGCACATTGGAGATTAAGCAAGAGCAGGAATAAAAGGCAGGGGCAGAGTTGTTTTGGGGAGCGGCGCTGTGTTTATGTCTGGCCTTCCATGAGATTGACCTTCCAGTAGCAGGTGCCGAGCCTACGGCCTCCTCCGCAGCCCTTTCGGTTGTGGCCTACGCCCCCGCGTGTAGACCGCACCTCTCCACGCATCCTGCAAGCTGCTGGAGGTTCTTGTTGGATGACCTCAGAGGGCGTTTGGCTCTCTGAGGTCGTTGGTCGACGCTCGTTTCATTCAGACCAGGATTTCACCTTTTATTTCATTGCTCATCCGATACGATCACCCAGAGATACTCCGTCCATCGATACTTTAAAAATCAATTAAAAGGCCTTACTGAAGTGATTTGGGTTGAGTACTTTGGTCCGTGGTGAAGCAGCAGTCCGATGAGAACACCTCCCGTACCTTAACAACCTTGCTGCATCCAAAAATGTTCCAAACCGATGGTTTTATTCCGTTGGTTATCAAGAGGGCCTCAAGACAAGTTCCCTCATTAATGAGCGTTGAAAAAGGGGGGAAATTTAGTGAACTTAAAGCCCCAGCGATATTTCGGTCTCACTTTTCACCTACATGGAACGGTAACCCACTCCTGAGCCCTGCTTTGTATCAAACACTGGCGCTCAGGAACAATGGGTATGAGTGTTCTCAATTCACCACACGCACTTCCACGGAGTGTTCTGGAAAGATAATGGGCATGCTCTGCTGGTAATAGCTCAAAGGAAACGGGAAGTCATCTGTCATATGTTAGCCTTTCTACAAGTTGGCAAATAAGGCTCTTAACTCCTAAAACCAAAACATCCCTCAATTTTGTATCTTCAGATATAAAAAATATTTATATATTTTAAATGCAATATAAAAAGCAAAAAAGAATGTCAGAAAATGTTACAAGGGGTAAAATACATTGAGCAATCATTTGCATGATGTGCAGAGAGTGAAACAAAAGTTATATCTAATGCAATATTTTGTAAAATCAATGTTTTTTTCTAACTTTACCATGGTAAAGGATAAAAGACAATCTCTGAGTTTTTAGTGTCTACAGGAAAAGAGAAATTCTGGAGGTAAAGAATTTTAATTGTTTTTTGGACCTTTGTCTTTTGGGCATTGCATGTCAATCCATAAGACACATGTTTAATTAACTTTTGTCTCAATATTTTTCATTTTGACTATGGTCCATTAAGAAAGTCGTTAAATACCAAGTTTATATGCAGCATTTAAGAATATCTGAGTGCTATATCAAAATATATCTCAAGGGCTGCAGTCTGCGTTACTGAGAGCCGTGTAGTACAGGGGCATCCCAATCCTGGTTCTTACCACCTAGTTTGACTTACTCCTGGAGGTACCAGATGAGTCCATTTCTAATCCAAGTAATGATTTAAAGTGAGCAATAAAAAGGTGCGGTGTAACACAACCCTGCAGTAACAGCAGCCCTGGTTGGCCGCCCCTGGTATAAGAACACTTAAGCAGGGATCTCGTGGACACTGCTGGCGCCTCTTTCCCACGTATTTTCGTCATAGCCATACAGCTGCACAAACAGCAGCCCTCTTTGACCTCGTGGTCCAGCAGACTCTCAGTACACATTGTTTTTTCCGTGTGTAAAGCGTCTTTGTGACATGGAAGCATGTGAAAAGCGCTTTATAAAAATAAATTGATTGATTGGTTGTTACTTTCTGTGTTTCTTTAAAACTGAATGATAAATCTGAAAGGAAAATTGGCATACTGAAACAAAAAACCCCAAAATTCCAGTAAGGCTGAGTCATTGTAACTGACCACCTAGCTGGAATTTATCCTGAACCAAGCGAGAAGGAAGCATAACTGAACTTAGTCATTGGCAAAAAACCTTTTTAAAAGGTACATATGCATTAACTTGAAAACAGATACAATTATTCAGATCCCAGATCCAACCAAGAGCCTTTTAAATAAGTGCAAATTATTTACATTTACATCAACGATTTAATTGGTTAGACATTACTCGCCTCAATCACACAGCTAATGTCCACATTGTCCACATTGCCCACATCTATTTCATGCATGTGAGACACTTCTACAAGCACAATAGATAAGTGGGAATAAGTATAAATTCCAGTCGCGTCGATAGCGCTTAAAGATAACAAAGGGAGTAGCACGTGAGTCCAGTCGGGTCCCACTTGGACCAGTCTGGTGTCTGTCTCCCTCTCTGAGTTAGGTTGCATTAAGGGAAGCCCACACAGTGAAGCTCAACCAACAATCGGTTAAAATCAGTTTTAATGCCATTGGGATATTCTTCAAGGTAATGTTTTGAAGAGTAAATGTTTGTCAAGAACTTGGCTATGGCCCAAAAGCCCTAAAACGGTCTCAATCTCTTAACCTCGGCAAACAACAATCTATAAGGTGATGACAGGAGTGTGAATTAGACACTAGAAGTCAGGCCACTTAGCTCACACACACCCTGCACCATAAAAATCCTTCAGTGTTAGCAGGTTCAACACAGGTCGGCATTTGTGGACCGCTTTCAACACCACCCCGATTAGTTCTGGCCCGTCACTGCATGGGCTGTCAGAAGAAATCATTCTCATGTGCAACGATTTCTTTCCGCCTGGGGGACTCCATTCAGATGGCGGAACGATCATTAGTCCGTCTGAACCTCACCGGCTGGGCTGGTCGTGCCCCGTCAGCAGATAATGGCCTGACAGAAAGAGGGAGAGAGTGAGAGACAAACACGTTTCTGCTTTTTTTTAACAGCTGACCACTTCTACAGCTGTCTGTCCCCCAAATCAGTCGTTTCCGGAACAGATCTAATTATCGCACTGCAACCTTTTGCCCCCTATTGTTAGTTGTGAGGTAACAAGTAAAAGGTACTTTAAGTCCTTTCATAAATACAAGAGGGACAACATTTTTAGTTTAAAAGGTAAGCTGATTTAATATAATGAAGTTGTTGTTTTTTCTATAAGAGTTGCTTTTTGTTCTACTGTTACCCTGAATTATTGAATGTGAAAAATTGGTGAAATTTAACCAAAATTAAATTAACTCAGTTAATGAGTCAATTGTATACTTAGGAATGATGAGAAGAATTATTTAAATTGTTCCAGTTCTAGATTTAAAAATGTATACATTCCCGGTTGTAAACACATTCATGGACACTGCCATTTCAGTTGTGATTAACTCAGTTGCCACTACAGGCTGTTCAGTTGAATAAACACATTTGTAGCGATTGTGTGTAAACTGTGGTCAAGAAAAAAACAACATGTTCCTAAAACGATGAAGGATACTTCAGGAACTATAACATTTAACACAAAAATCCTATGTAAAATTAACCGTCATGATCATATTCAAGTAATGAATTAGTCCCTTATTAGCTGTCATACTAAACATTTGGAAAATCGATTTTATGCATCACCAGCAAGTTTATTTTAAAAGATGTGACATAAGCAATATAACTTAAAAAACATTATTCAAAAATAACTCGGTGTTAATGATGATGTGAAGTTCATGACACACACCAATTAATTAAGTGAAGCAGGGAATACCTGAAACTGGAATTAATAATATTACGTGGCGCGGGGTTGTGACGTAAAGTAAGGAGCCACTTGAAGTTTTGGATCTGTTGCTGGGAACCTCTATGCATAATTTGGAACGCATTATTTATCTTACCAGTTGAATAAACAGGACACCGAATTTGAATGTTTTTTAAATTATTTAATTATTATTTTGCTCAAATTGAAAAGAGGTAATTACAGTATGTCAAACCGACAGATAAACACGAGGAAGCGTAGGGTGAATTACAGATCATTTTACATGTGACGTATCTGATAGAAACGGACTTTATACTGAACCACATATACAAATCTAATTTAAATCTGCCTTAATTTACCATTTTCAAGATTTGGTAGGTTGACCTTCGTTTCACTGGCATTTCTAAACGTTACCAAAGTGCGTTAATGAATATCTGCTGCCACCTTGTGGCGTATATAAAGCAGTGCTTTTATTTTGCTGCAGTAGTTCTTATTTAACCCATTTGTACGTATTACAGAATCGTAAAAGTGGATTCTAATTTGTACTATTTCCTTGTTCAGTGATGCTTCAGGGAGACATTACTCACAATTAACATTTGTAAAGAAAAATTATTGTAACGCAGTCAGCTAAATTCGAGCTTGTGTATGATAATACAACTGGTTGGATGGTTAAATTGGCAGATTTTATGTAATGTACTGTAGACACCACGGGGAACAAAAATCAGCGTAAAACGGAGTTTGGGAATACATTCCCAATTTATTAAAATCCTAGTGACGCACCAACTTAAATTAGATATGAAGCATTCTTTTTTTCAAGCTAAATAACATGCCGGTCCAATTAATGAAACGTGACTATATTCTGTCAATTTGTATGGGGTTCAAATGAAATTGTACCCTCTCAGGGAGGCCATAAACGTATTAAAGTTACTTCTATCTGAACCTTCATCTCGGTTTTGACGTTTGGTCCATACCATTATAGTTTATGTCCAGGGGTGTTAAAAATTCACAGTTAAAATAATTGTGTCTATAGTTAATAATGCACGTTTAAAATAAATATAACAACCTATGGTTCTATTACTTATACATTTATTTTGACATATGACTGATGATTAAATAGGTGATATCTATTTGTATGTTTCCATTAGTTAGGTTGCCATGGTATGTCCTGGTTCCTGAATAGGTTATGGCAGAATCTAGAGGAGGTCTATACTCTACTGGTTATAAACATTTTTCACACTAGGGTGAAACGTTGGACTTTGGTTAATATGGCAACAGATAATTGGCAAAAGGGTCAAAATAATCTTGGCCATATTCAAGATTTGGACAAAAACACGACAACGGAATACTGCGCGAAACTGCAAGAATGGATGTGGCAATACTACAGCGGATATCTCAACTGGCAAACCTGGGTGGCGACTTCTTCTCCTTTCACTGTCGGCTTTTCACCGTATTCGGGGAGTCAAATAAACTGGCCAGCCGGTCTGCCCTTCACGGATGGCCGTAACTGGTCCAACAATCCGTTTACTTTCGCTATTCCCCCTTCTTCCGCTGTCTCGCCGACGACGGTGGGTGCTGCTCAGACGGGGCAGATGACAAGGGCTTTTACTCCTGTGTCTACTGACAGGCCCGTGCAACATCAAAATGGAAATGTACAACAAGCAGGTAACTTGGATGGCTAATGGAAACGGCTAATGGAAACGGCTAAAGCTAACGCGTCAGCCTCTTTTAACTGTGGCATTTGGGTAGCTCGATCACTGGTTTCAGTAAGTAGCTTTCCTACAGAGCGACTATTTACTATCAGTGGGTGTTTTGCAAACTGGTGCGTAAGTGTCATGGAATAGGTGCGTTTAGCCTCTTCAACATTTCAACTTTTAGTAAATAACTAAATGGCTAAAATAGGGTATACTAACAAAAAACATGTTTATTAACTACAAACATACCATGCTTATTAACTACAGACATACCATGTTTATTAACTACAGACATACCATGTTTATTAACTACAGACATAACGGCAACTACAGGGTCACACAAGATTGCAGGTATTTTAGGAAAAGATTTAGAAAGGCTTATACTGCACGTACATCGATCAGTTAAAACGGATCAGCAAGCTGAGTGGATTACCTAGGTTTTAAGTGGTGTCAACATGTCATCATGTTGCTGTCCAAGTAATCCTTTGCCCTTATAATTGTTTGTCTCACTTTGACCTTAACTGTTCCACAGATGGGGTAGAGATGCAGGAGAGAGATTTAAAAAAAAAAGTTTTAGCAGGGCATTGTGCAGCAGATATGTAGCAGAAACTGGCGGTTTTATTCATGGCCTTGTTGCTGTGGGAACACAGTAAAGCCGTGTGCTCGCATCCTCTCTTATTACCGTGGTTAAAAAAAACTAGTTTAGGAGTATGTTGTAGGGTTTTCTGCTGACAATGCGGCTCATATGTTTTCAGGTCGGGAATACACCATCGCCTCCCCTCTGCACAGGTTCTTTGCCGAAACGGTGGATTTCTTCATTCTTTTCTGCATAAAAGCCACCATTGTCCTGGGTGTCATGCACCTAAGCGGTATGAAGTAAGTTAATCGACCGTTCATGTAAACGCGGGCTCAGGGCGGCTGTGTTTCTGTAAACCCACATGTTTGTAGCCCAGACGGTTTCTGGGTATGCTTTGTGTGTGGGACAAGTAATGCTCTTGGTCTGTTCCAATTTATATACTGGTGTGGTACACTAGCGACCCAGGGGCCTTTTCTTTAGAGGACCTGGGCCTTTTCGAAACGTGGTTCCCGCGCTGCTTTGGGAAAGGAGGAGTGGGGTTTGAATTTCACCTTTTGACGCTGCTTTCCTCCTAGGGACATCTCCAAGTTTGCCCTGAACTTCATTGTGGAGGAGATTGACGAGGAGACCTCCATGGAAGAACTTCAGAAAATGATGGCAGTGGCTCTCGTCTACAGGGTGCTGGTGTGTTTCTATGAGGTGAGCCCCTCCCATGCACGGCCTGTGTGGACCAATCGCTTCCGCCGCACTTCATGCATTTGCAGATCCAAGCTGAGGCATGCACTGGGATTGAAGGAGACGAGTCGTACCTCCTCTCCCCAACTGCCAAATTCTGCCTTGTCAAGCCCAGAAGACGATTCAGCTGGGAACCGTGTTTCGTTTGTTCACTTATGGTTATCCAAATGCTTGAAAGGGACCCTTAATCATGCTGACCCATGAATCTAAACTTTCCTCCTTTCAGAGCATTTGTATCTGGGGGGCAGGAGGAGCAACACCTGGGAAGTTCCTGCTTGGCCTTAGAGTTGTCACCTGTGACACGTCGGTCCTGGTGCGACCAAACCGCGTCCGGGTGGTGCCCGCATCCAACGTCACTCTCTCAGCGTAAGTAAAGGAGATGACGGGGACACTCTGCATCTGCTGGACAGCTTGTGTTCTGTTCACATTGTTGGTGGGAAGAGAGGAAAGTACACTTTAGACCAGGGTCACAAACTCCAATCTTGGAGATCCCCTATCTATATCACCTATATCATTTATGTATGGGGGTGTGGTCTCCAATGTGCATCACAGGACTGGATTTCTTTTTCAGTGTATGGTGTTTCTGCCCCTGTACCGCTGTCACCAGACCCCGGTCTCTCTCTCTCTCTCTCTCACACACACCTGCTGTTTCTCCTTCCGTCGTTAGGTCCACGGTGCGAGCCCTAAACAAGAACTTCTCCATCGCTTTCTTCTTCCCAGCCTTCATCACCCTGCTCTTCTTCCAGCACAACAGGACGGTTTATGACATTGTGGCCGGCACCATCGTGGTTAGGCGGGGCGGGGCCAGATGACCAGGGTGGGAGGGGGAGAGGACTTATGAAACCGTAGGACTAAGGGCGGTTTGAGGGCGAGGGAAGGGTGACTTTTTTTCCCCTGAGTGCCTGAGAACTACATTTCACCATGTACTTCTCTCAACGTTCACTCTTCCAGGATTTAAGTTGTGTTTTTTTCATGTTCTTTTTCTTTTTCCATCTTTAGCGTCATTAAAAATGATAGGATTATTTTGTAATTGTTAATGATTGTTAATGATATTGTTGACCTAATATCAGCCGTGAAAGGTGTGTGTGTGTTTTGTTTATTTTTTAAGTTACAGCACTTTGTCATTGAGTAATAATTGTCAAGAAATGGGAAATTCCTGACAGTTTTAGGCCATTGCTCAGCTTGCAGCTTCCAGAGATTTGACTCGCGGGAGCCTTTGACGGAGCGTACCATTTTAGTGTGCTGTCAAAAAAAAGTCTTAATGGAAAAGAACTACAAGGATTCTCAAAACGTCAGCTTGCTTTAAGGAACAACTGGTAAGTCCAACGTGGGATTGCTGTTCAATCCACTTTCCGTGGCAGGCTTGTGTTCTCGGCCGAGTCCTGTCTGAAAGAGGCATCGACCCAAATCGATATTAGCACTTTGCCAAAGGCTGTACTGCCTGCCTTTTTGAACCTTCTTGCTTGAAACGGGTCTGTGCCGTTTGAATGACAGGATGCTCTGCTTGGGTCTGACATCATTTCGCCCCAATGCTGAGAACACCTCCCTTTGCTCGCCGAATTAGCCATGTCTGCTAAGCTCCGCTGGTTTCACCCAGCCCCTTAACCCCGCTCCTGTGACATTGGTGCAATTTTGCGAGACCACTAAGCGTTAACCGGTCTGCAAAACAATATCAGCGTTGTGTCTTCCAACAGGAGCTGGGTTCATTCACATTACAGGCTCAAGTTTTAATACAAAACTTATTGTAGGCCCGTTACATTTATAGAAGAGTCTCTCAGACAGGTGAAGCTAGTTTAAAACTGCAGATTTATATTCTAGTTCTGTCTCCATCAGTTTGGTCAAAAATGTTGGAAATAAGTGGAAAATTATTCTCATTATTTTATGCCGACAATATTTCGACAAAAATTTGACTGTGGTGTTCTCTAACGCTAATCAAAAATACCCTTCCCGTTGTTTTTGTACATGCAAAACTTTGTATAAAAATGTGAATGTTGTTTTTTCTAATATTTATTTGATTAGATTTCTGTATTTTTGTGATTACTTAACAAGCAGATTAATAAACAGGCAAGGAGTCATTGATGGGCAAGTCAGCCTCGAGGAGTCTTCTCTGTCAGTCATTCGCTAAAGAGAACCAATCAAACATTGGCGATGTACGAAATGATAAATCTGACTGTCTATTAAGTAGATGTATTTAATCCATTCAAATCAATGAATGAAAAAAAAAAAATCACTTGCCCGTCACACACAAAAGAGCTTTTGAACTAGGCTGTAAATTGCGTTGGAAAAACACAGTGCATGATGTTTTGAGGTGCGTCGAAAAAGGATTCAACAAATTTCTGTAAATCCGTTTTTCGAATAAGTTATTTGTGTCCATTGGTGACACCTAACGGTATGTTCAGTGAGATGTAGAAGTACGGCCTTGCAGTATTTTCGCAAATGTATTTTCGTTTCCCTGAACGAATGAGTTGGTGGTGACTGGGCTTTTCTGATGAACGTTCTTCAGTGATAACCTACTTGCATGCATTCCCATTATTGCGACTGACGTCAGCAGAGTCAAGTCTGCAGGAAGCCGCACGGGTGCGAGTGCTATTGGTTGCTCCGTTTTTTCAGCCACCAAACGTATTTTGTGAACTTGTCTTTTACCTTCTGTGTTGCTGTTTTAATGTATTTGGGGCTGCACAGTTTTAAGTATCGCTGACTGTTCGGGTCTTCTGTTGTGCTGCAGTTTTGACAGGGCATGGGACAATTACAGAATACGTTTTCTTTTTGTATTTAAAATTTAATAAATTAATTTATGTTTACATTATGAGTGTTTTTCGTTACGATCCATACCAGCAAATAAAAAAAATGGACAAATCCATTTATCTTCAAGTGTACATACATTTTTGTAAGTATTTTCTGAAAAATATATTTTTACCCGATAAAAAAATTGTTTGGATTGGATCTTTTAACCCCCCCCCCCCCCCCCCCAATCACCTATAAAGTAAAACGGTGTTTAAATTATTCCACTAGAGGGCGACATTAAACAGTAGACGAATCCTTGAATTAACGGGGTGGTGGAATACAGGAGGCAATTGAAATTTAACTGCTTCAATGAGACTTGTTTGAGTATGCTAATGACCGTTTTTGCGATTTTGATCGTTATATATACGTTGATTAAACTACTCATGAAACGCCGGTAATTTGAATTAGTTAACAAAACTCTGTATCACTAAATGTGGGCACGGGCAGGGTTAAGTGCCATTTTAGGGGGGCATAAGTACTTATTTAAGTACACTTGGTAATGTCAGATGTTCTAAAATTGTTCATTAGTAAGTTGGCTGGCTACAGGGCTAGGATCGACACATGGCACAGAAATCCTATTTGATTGACTACATCCCTAAACCGTGGTTTTAAACTGTGACTAGTAGAAGTGGTGTTGGAGTGACGGTATTAAAATGTAGTCCATTGTTTGTCTTGCCTACTTGAGTTGGACCGTTTCGATATTTTTTTTGTCACTTGAAACACTCCTTTTGCCAACCATATCTCCCCAGGTCCCACGGCCCACGAAACATGCGTTGTCCATTCTTAATAGGCTAATTCTACTTTTATAGGCTTACACAACCAGAAAAACTGTATTGGTACATTAAGACAACATTCTCGGTTGTTTCCGAAGGACAACTCATACTGGAAAGGGGTCAGTAAAGGTTTGTTATTTTTCTTATTTCAAGATTTGGTTAACACCCTGTCACGACACACCCAGTCTCTCCTTCCGCTTCTCCCGGGTGTCCTTGGGGATCTTTGAACCTGGAGGAAATTCCTGGTAACGAGCGCTGCATTTATTTAAATAAATAAATAAGCAGCTGCTGGTTGTGTAAGGACACCCTCATCAGAGTAAACACAGAAGAACATTTTTTAGTGGATCGCCTCCAAGAATAGTTGACCTGCTTTGGCACACAAAAGAAAAACCAGGTAGGTGGCGGTTTTGTTCTTGGAAGTGAAATATAGTTTCCAAAGTGAGGGCGATTTCCCCTCCCCTCGCACAGCTGCTTTACTGTTCCCGTAGTAATAATTTCTTTCTTTTCCAACTCAAGTAATGCTCCCCCCGGGACGACATCTCAACACAGGAAAAGAAACCCTACGTTTTGGAACTCGGGCTCATAACGACATCTCATGTATCTAGGCAACAGCTTGTAGGACACGCTGTAGCTGGCGTGACGGTGAAAAACGGCCAGGAAAAATCCTAACAGCGACTAGCAAGGTTTTTCCTGTCCCTGTACAAATCTGTTCCTGCCTGCGCTATAAGGATGCCGTTTCCCGTTTGTGGTTGAAGTTCTGTCACCCTAGTGGTTTTATTTGAATTCTTCAAAAGCCAAAACAATCGAAATTTTGAACACACAGACCTTGATAAGAGTTGTGTCCAGGGGCAAATTATGTCACCAATTTCATTGTGACTGACGAACCAACCGATGTCTGAATTCACGCACAGTCACGGAAACCTGCATTTCTTGATTTCTCGTCTGACCTGGTCGTGGTTGGGCCTAAAGGCCTTGTTCAGAAGTCTATAAAAAAATAGTTTACTCTCATTGACACCCCGTTACCCGCGCTTTAATATGTGTGTGTTTTCTCTTTTACTCCCCACAGAGACTGTTGTAAACTCGGTCTAGAAGGTGTCACCGACAACACATTCTGTGCTAAAGTGGTCTTGGCGGAGGGATGGTTGTTAGGTACAAATGAACATAAGAAGAAGCAGTTGGTCTGTCCGCTTCTGTAACGTTCTCGCTCAGGGTCTTGCGATAAAAGCATGAACACGGTCACGTGTCTTGCATGCATTATCTGTTACTCGTTTCTGGTGACAAAAACCTGTGAGCTGGCTAATTGGTCAGTCTCGCTCTCCCAGATTCTCTGTGAAGATATTCTCATATTTCAGATAATATCGAAATGTCCATTACCATGTTACCATGGTAATGGACATTCATGGTGGAAACTAAAAACGTATGGAGGTGTTTCATTTTAAAAGGAAAAAACGAAAGAGTAGAGCCCTACCAGCCATCAGAAAGAACGGTCGACACTGGTGACGTCACACGAAAAGTTACAACTGATGTAGATTGCACTTTTAGGAAGATTAAAATGAAATTGCTACCCGATATTGTTAAGTGTAAGAGCGTGGAACAATGGGGCTGATCTTTAAATTTGGAGAATGTCCCACTGATCAAAGACGCTATATGTGAATACTTTGTTTCTCTTCAAATCTGCCTATGGGTGTCATTAATCATCTTTCAAGATGTTCTCACTCATACCAATCTAGTTTCAAATGTGTCTCTGTGGAGTGCTACTTGTTTACACACGGGGAAGAGGAGAATAAATTATACATTACTGAAATGTTTCATTTTAAGCTTAAGTTTTTTCTTTTTAAAACCTGTGACGATCAAACCTTTTGGTTTCTGAACTCTCCCCTCCAGGCAGTCTGTACCTGTGTGATTCAAAGTAGTCATAGTGGATTTTTTCTCCTTGCACAGTGTGGTATCATTGTTGGTTTATTGAACAAAATCATAGCAGGAAGACACAATTATGGATCCATTTACAGAGTACTATTCTATTAAAACCCATTTCTGAAATAAATGCTGTTTGGTTACCTAGCAAACACTCTTGCCAGGTCCGACACCCTTACCAGCTGCCCTGCATGCGATTACATGCAGACCAAGGGAGACTTGGATCTATGGCTCGCGATTGTGAAACTAGTGAAACCTCATAAACATCTGTAGATCTGGAACTAATGCAACCTCAAAAACATCTGTAGGGGTGGAACTAGTGCCATCTCATAAACATCTGTAAGTATGTTTTCCTGCAAGAGACGCAAGAGAACACAAGCTGCCACGTTTGTCATTTAGTCACACCTGTCACAATCATAACTAAGAGAAGTCAGGTGACTGGGGAGATGGCTGCATGAAGATACTAATCTGGATCTATTTGACTTCAGGCAACAGATACACCCTGCTTGACATAATTTTCTCCTGTGGCCTGATAATGCTCCTGTCCCCTTGGCTGTAGTCAGAAGCTTTGGGAATTCTGTCAAGACCAGACAAAAGGTGGAATGCACCGGTTGCAGGATTGAGGGGGAAACAGTTGCTCTTTGTGGAGGGCTTAAAATGGCTGAATGAGGGTGCGAGTTTGCCCAAACTTGTCTGTCAGCCGTCTTAACAGCACAGAGAAATTTAACCGTGCACAGTTCAAGGGCATGCAATCTTCAATAACGCTTGCGCGACCCATTTTGACCCCTGTTTTGATTGGCTGCAGCTGTGCCTGTGGCTGTGACTGAGAGTGGGTTTCACTCTCAGCTGAGAGCCAGCCGGTGACTAAGCTTGTGAGAGAGAGAGGTGGACACAGACCGATTTTAAAAACAAACTCCTCTCTTTCCCGAGAAACAGTAAAAGCATTCTTTTGTTAACCGTCAGTTTAAAAGTCTAGCCATGGCAGAGTTTACAGTTCATCACAGACTATAATAATCATAATGCACAATGAGAAGACGGCAGCATTCGTTTACTATCAGTGTGTCCTCCTACTATCCAGAGCCAGCTGCTCATTGGCTGACAGCCTGTTCTGTGCCGTGACCAGGTACACCAATGAGAAAGCAGCTGGGCCACACGCATGTGAAGTGGTAATCTTGTGGAATGTGCTGCTCGGGCAGGTGCTATCAGCTGCAGTGTTTAGTTCTACCCGGAAACTAGGGGCGGAGAGGTTACGCTAATCAGCCGACGACAGAGGGAGGCCAGGGGTTGGGGAGAGAGTCACGTTTTAACTACTGCCTTCCTAATTATTTTTCTCAGTGGTTTAAAGTAAACTTTAAAAAATAGACTTGACTATCAATATCTTGTCTGATCTGCGTACATGTTTTATTCTGCTGTTTAATTTTGTAAGG
The DNA here is from genome assembly GCA_025775065.1 of Hiodon alosoides. Lineage (NCBI taxonomy): Eukaryota > Metazoa > Chordata > Actinopteri > Hiodontiformes > Hiodontidae > Hiodon > Hiodon alosoides. Next base: position 2,503 of record JAOYSI010061980.1, on the reverse strand, counting down.
CAGTGTAAATTGCCCTAGATAATGTTGTCTGACAAATAAGTAAGTAATGCAGTAAATGTCTTGTACATCATATACTTATAACAACTAAATGAAAACCCTGTAGAATAAATCAATTGACATCAATTTAATTGCAGCGTTGATTGCTGTTGTTACGGGGGAAAAGGGACAAAACGACAGACTTTTTTGCGTAAGACAAATGTCCCTCTCAAATTGAAAGAGCAGATTAGTGAAGGCAGGTGAGTCGGTGTCTAACTCTCATGCCTGGAGTGTGTGCACGATGTTCATGAAAAGTGTTACCTGGCATTATTTTCAAAGGTCCAGCATTTTCCCAGTCACAATAGCTGAGGAGCTTATTAAGACCACCTGTTAGTCTAGACAGACTTTCCACATCGCCAAAAGAACAGAGGTCAAAGAACGCCAGGGGTGGAGTGTTTAGGTGTATCAGATTCCCCCTGCTGGGATGAGTAGGACTACTTTTATTTCTGCCTACAGAGGCATTAAAGCTGCAAACACACATCGCATTGCATATTGTTTTCCAGTGGATATCTTCTGGCTATAGATATAGTATTGATAGCTGAAGCATTTCCATGCTGCAGTGTGTGTGAATAGCTTAATGGCGAGAAGAAGAATGAACAAGAGGATTGTCTGTAATGCTAATTTAAAGAGCACCTGTTAGAAGCAGGAAGGATTTGTCTCACTGTTCTCGGCTCTGAGCTCTGTGTCTCTTGAATTTCTTTGAGCGCTCTCAATAGTGACATTCAGCCAAGGGGGGTTCAGTTAGCTGGTAACGACCCAGGATTAGTGTCCCACTGTGGGGCCTCAGCAGCCGTGGCACCTGGTTGGCCTGGGCGGAGGTATGTACTGTATGTATGCCGGGAGTCCAGTGGCTCCAAAATAAACACAGAATGGTATTGGGGGGGGGGTTAACAGCCCCAGGCCACAAGGGTTCAGCTGTTTGTACGTTTGTAGAGTTGCACATTGCTATGTCTTCTGCATAGTTCAGTGCATTAGTCTGCATAATGATTGTACAGACTGTGAAATAGAATATGGTATTTATGCGGCGCGTTTGTGTGTACGCTCGAATGTGCCAAGGCTAAATTATTGCCAGCAAAGCACTCTGGCTCAGTTTGAAGGGAGTGCAAAGGGCAGATATCGCGTGGATAATGCCGCCTCGGGTGACCTTCCCGAAAACGTACTTTTTGATCAGCGAGGGCTGACCGGGTTTCTGGGATGGGTGGGGGGAGATCACCGTGTGGCTACTCGCACCTGGCTCCGCGCTCTGTTCCTTCAAGCTCCGGGCAACCGGCCAATCGAATGACAGAATATGATACGTGAAATATAATACCATGACTGGTGTTTTTTTGAGACCTCACCCCTCCCCTCTCCTCTCTGGGTCACAGCCTAAATCTCATCAACGCGTTGCACCCTGGGACACCGTTAAAGTAGATCAGCGTACACTCCTTTCGGGTGAGCGTCCGATTGTACGCCCTCGGTACCAAACTTAGCGCTAAGCCAGAGGAGGGAGTGACACGTAGCCTCCTGTCACTCATCTCCAAACTCACTCTTAAAAACAACAATGTTCTATGATCTTTACCGCAGAATTGAACGGACCCAAATCGGATCCGAACAACTGACGACCATTCAACAACTGGTCCATTCAACGAAGGAAAAACAAGGTTCAGTGTTCAGTATGAACTGGAAACGATATTCAGACAAAGGCTTTAGCCTAAATTCTGAATATTTATAGGATGGCAAGTACCACTTCCGGCCAGATTGTAGCTAATTTATTCTGTGACAAATATGCCGTCCCTTTGTGAATGCACCCCATGTTGTGAAGTCTGCCAAATGCTTAAACACATAATGTCTTTTTTTCAGTTGCATCTCGGCCCGGACTATTTATAAGCATCTTGTTGATTCAGGTTGCTTTGAGAAGCACGGTCATCGCACAAGACGTTGTTTCAGCCGCCCTTTCTTCCACACCCGTCTGTCCAAGTTCTTGTGCCACGTCGAAAAAATGCACTCCTCGTATTTATTTCCTGGGTTTCACAAGCTCATTCCTGAAAGAAGCTTCTATGGCCCGAAATAATTCCATACCCTATTATCTATCCCACCCACCCTCCTAAAAAAAAAAAAAAAAAAAAGTATTTGCATATAAAACAACGAGATCCTTTGTTACTCTTGAGTCCTTCATAAATAGCTCGAGAGAGGACAGCTGGAGGATCTCATCACATCTGTGAAGATTTCTGTCGCTCGGCTAGTCCATAAAGCTCTTCTTGATGTAGGCTTCCATTTGCCTCCTACCACTGAGCCCGTGTCAGGGTTTCATTCATAGGATGATAAAAACACACACCCACGGTACTCACTGGTGCGCACACAAACACGCCCCCGGTACACACACGTTCACGCACGTGCACACTCACAAACTCCATTCAGGGAAAATGAACTGATCAGTGACCTCTGTCTCTCTCTCTCTCTCTCTCTCTCTCTCTCTCTCTCTCTCTCT